>JACTOM010000924.1:2867346-2916195 GCA_015832385.1 Elymnias hypermnestra | reverse complement strand
AAAACTTTCACATTCGATCGAACTTGGCGCGCTTTTTTCGGTCTTGGTTCGTGCGGCAGCTTCCATTGAGATGATTGAGCTTTGGTTTCCACGTCATAACCATAAACCCACGATTCGTCACCAGTTATGACCCTCTGGAGCAAATTTGGGTCGTCGCGGACAGAGTTTAACATCTCATTAGCAATGTTCATGCGATGCTGTTTTTGGTCACAATTGAGCAATTTTGGTACGAATTTCGCGGCGACCCGTCTCATGCCCAAATCATTGATAAAAATCGAATGGCACGAGCCAATCGATATGTTTAGGTCCTCAGCAACTTCTCTAACGGTGATTCGACGATTGGCCAATACCATTTTCTCCACTTCATTAATTTTTTCGTCTGTTGTTGAAGTGCTCGGGCGTCCGGCACGCTCTTCGTCGTTCACATCTTCTCGGCCTTCTGAGAACATTTTGTACCACCGATAAACGTTGCTTCGGTCCAAGGTAGCTTCTCCGTATGCCACAGTCAACATTCGGAATGCATCCGCGCACTTAATTTCGTTTTTCACACAAAATTTGATACAGGTTCTTTGATCCATTTTTTTGAATAGGTAAAAATCGAAGACGATCCAAAACACGTGCAAGCAAAGCAGCTGTCAACAATTAAATGAACATTCAAAATGGCCGAGCTTGTCGGCATAAGTGAGAGACATGAGTACCAACATAACGCCACAAAAAATTCGAAATTTGAATATACGTAACCCGCGAAAATTCAAAATTCGCGATACTTTTTGAACACTACCTCGGGCAAAGGATCAGCTTAGCTGTCCAAAGAGGTAATGTTGCCAGTATTTTAGGAACACACCCTATGGACAGCAATTTGGATGCGGCTTATTATTTGATTTAATTAATTTTATTTGTTATTTTTTTATATTCTTGTATGTAACTGGTGTTAAAACAACATGTCTACATTTTAATAGCCACTTGTCACAAAATCAAAATGCAAAACTTTCATAATAAAGTAAGTCCTAGCATATATATTTCTTCCATATTAAAATGTAAGTAGTTTGTTGGTGAATCTTTAATAAATAAATGAATAAATGAATGAAGGAGTGGCTGAATAAATGAGTTAATAAATAAATGAAGGAATGAATAAATAAATAACTTTATTTACTATGTCTGGTAATAATCTATCAAGAAGTTTCAGAGATTAGCCCCAACAAATGAATCTCCCGTTTCCGTGGGAATTACATGACAAATCCCAGCATTTATTGGACGATAATACATTAAAACCGTTCTTAAATTATTAATGATGTAACAAACACGACTTTGTTTTATATATACCTACGGATTCAGACCCATTTCCTTGTTGACCCTCAGTTGGAAACTCCAAGCCATCAGGCAGAGAAACATTGGTGCCCCACATACGGATGTGACTTCAAATGTGACAGTAAAGAGACACGTGCCCAAAAGTGGGATGCTTTTAGGCGATGACCTTACCTACCTTACAGGATATACACCAATACGAAATGAAAAGATAAAAGCTTTATCAAAAATCTTATTTAATAGCACATAAATGACAATATTTTATTTAATAACGATTAGTACATATAGGGTCCGCGGTTGCAACCACATCCGCAGCTACCAGTGATGGTGACAGTGCCAGCGGCTGGCAGGTCGCCGCCAAAGCGTACTGCGCCGAGGATCGGCACTTGACCAGCTACCAGGGTGGTACCAGCGACTGGCATCTCGCCCACCACCGCAACATCTCCCACACCAGCACCGCCGTATGCTCCCATTTCAATGGCTGCCGGGGCCAGGCCTGCTGCCAATCCACCGAGCTCCACAGCCATGGGGGCTACTCCGAAGGGGGCGGCTGCTATTCCGGGATATGGCCCCATGGCAGGGCCGAAGCCTGCGGGGCCCATGGCGGGACCATAGGCCATAGGACCAGCAGCACCCATGCACTGACTGAATACGTTCTGCAAAAGCATAATACATTTTAACAAACAACAATATATTAGACCGCCCCACTGACATAATGGACCGAGGACGCTGCGCTAGCAGAGCTCCCTTTTCTTTTTTTTCTCTGGCAAATGCCTTTATGCTCGGAGTTTCTCTACGCGATCAAATCAGAAATGAGGAGATCCGTAACAGGACCAAAGTCACCGACATAGACCTATGAATCGCGAACCTGAAGTGGCAATGGGCGGGGCACATAGTCGGACGAACCGATGAAGGTTGGGGCCGGAAGGTGCTGGAATGGCGACCCCGCACCGGACACCGCAGTGTAGGAAGACCCCCCACAAGGTAGACCGACGATACCGGGCCTTGTGGGAGATCTATGTCCAGCAGTGGACGTCCATCAGTTGAAGCGACGTCAACGATGAATGCCTTTAAGTAATCTGGACGCAAAAGAAATCCTTCCTCGGAAGTATGGAACTCGCTGAAGTAGCCAGAATACCCATCAGATCTCTCCTCATTCTTAGATGAGATCACTAGTGAGTCCAATTTCACATTTCACTCTAGTGACCCTGATGATACCGACTGTGGGAATCTACGGTTTACTGCGCCTATTACTTCCTTTGACTGAGAAGAAGGGCAGAGGTCCTGGGTACAATTTCCTACCATCTAGGTCTGGTCTTATAAGAGGCCGTGGCAAGTATCCCTCTAGGATTCCATCGTGACCCAAGTTCATGCAATTATATAATGGTACACCTGATAATATTTTGAATGCAACCAAACTAAAACTTGGCGGTCCAATAGGATGCCGTATAGAAACCATTGAAGGGGAAATTACCTTTCACCAAGTAGCCAGTGTCAGATTGTATCTAACCCTCACCATCACGTGTGATAATAGATACTTGCCAAGATCCTTGCATATCTCCTTCGCTTCTTTCATTCTCATTAAACCCTTCAAACAAGTTCGTCAGTTTAGAGGCCCGTATTTAAAATGTCCTGAATTTGGTCCAGGAACTGTTCACTTGGGTCTTCCCCTTTCAACTTTCCCGTTCACTCTTCATTCCTCTTAGCATGTATACGCCACCTTACCTTCTTACCAGCAAATAAGTCTGATACTTTGTTGAATTTATTAAGAGGTAAACGTTTAGTTAAGTTTTACCAGCTTAGATCATCATCATCTTAAACTGCTACCATATGAAAATTGAAATGCTTTCACTTACCTGTATCAAGCAGGCTTGGACAAGAATTGCAAGAAAACCAAATGAATTCATGTTTGTTTCAACGAAATTTATCGTACAATAATAATATCATATTTAAATCCACGTTTTATATAAAAAAAAACATATAATACTTACATAATTATTATCTGACTGACACAATTAACGTGTTGGAAATAGTGACCTAACTCTATCATAATTATGTGCTTATCACATTTGCATATTGCATTAATTGTTTATCAGAAAGTTAGTAATCGATTAATTTAAAATACGATATAAAGACTTGTTAAATATCATTAATGTATATTCAGTTACATTCCTTCTAATAAATACAAAGGTATTATTAATAATGGAATCTAAAACAATTATTTTGTTATGTGCTCAAGCGATCTTAGCTCAGGTAAGTAATTGTTGACAATATCACGAAAAAATATACAAGAAATAGAAATAAAATCGGCATAACTTCTAGTAGATTATAATGTAGTGGGTTATAATGATATTATAATTTAGAAACTTTATTAAAAGAAAGTCGTTCGTAAAATGATATTATAATTTAAACATTTTATGAGAAGAAAGTCATTCTTATTGATATTATAATTTCAAAATATTCGTAATATGAAATCATAATTTAAAACTTTATTAAAAGAAAGTAATTTGTAATTTAATACTTCATGAAATGAAAGTCATTCGTTATATGAAACAATAATTTGAAACTTTATGAAATGAAAGTCATTCGTAATATGAAATAATAATTTAAAACTTTATGACATGAAAGTCATTCGTACAATGATATTATAATTTTAAAACTTTATTAAACGGATGTCATTTGTACAATGATATTATAATTTAAAACTTTATGAAATAAAGTTATTCGGAATATGAAATAATAATTTAAAACTTATGACAAGAAAGCTATTTGTAAAATGTTGTTACAATTTCAAAGCATTCGTAATATGAAATAATAATTTGAAACTTTATGAAGTGAAAGTCATTCGAACAATGATATTATAATTTTAAAACTTTATTAAAAAGATGTCATTTGTACAATGATATTATAATTTAAAACTTTATGAAATAAAGTCATTCGTAATATGAAAAAATAATTTGAAACTTTATGAAATGTAAGTCATTCGTAATATGAAATAATAATTTAAAACTTTATGAAATGAAAGTCATTCGTTCAATGATATTGTAATTTTAAAACTTTATGAAAAGAATGTCATTCGTACAATGTTGTTATAATTTTAAAACTTTATTAAAAGGAAGTCATTTGTACAATGATATTATAATTTAAAACTTTATGAAATAAAGTAATTCGTAATATGAAATAATAATTTAAAACTTTATGAAAAGAAAGTCATTCGTAAAATGATATTGTAATTTTAAAACTTTATTAAAAGGATGTCATTTGTACAATGATATTATAATTTAAAACTTTATGAAATAAAGTCATTCGTAATATGAAATCATAATTTAAAACTTTATGCAAAGAAAGTCATTCGTACAATGATATTATAATTTAAAACTTTTTGAAATTAAGTCATTCGTAATATGAAATAATAATTTAAAACTTTATGAAATAAAGTAATTCGTAATATCAAATAATAATTTGAAACTTTATGAAATGAAAGTCATTCGTAATATGAAATAATAATTTAAAACTTATTAAAAGAAAATCATTCGTAGAAGGAAATCATAATTTAATAACTTTATGACAAGAAAGCCATTTGTAAAATGATATTACAATTTAAAAATTATGAAAAGAAAGTTATTCCACTGAGATTATAGTCTTGACAGAAAATGGTTCGAGATATTCTTAGTAATTTTAGATTTTTAAATTAATATTTCTTTAATGCCATCAGCATTCACATATATGAATTTTAAAAAAACCTACTTGAACAAAGATTTTCAGAACAACCTTTTTCGTGCTTTCTCGAATATACGTGATACTGGCGAAGTAACATGTGCTCAATTGTCAAACTTGAAAGCCATTAAAAGAAGAAGACAAAGAAGTTTTTATTTCATTTTATTAACTTAAGAAAATACTTTTTTTTAGTGTATATCAAGTCAATACATTGGTGCTGGATTCAACGGCTTCGTTCCTGATGCTTTAGCATGGGGACCCACAGCTGGTCCACTTGCTCCATGGAACACTGCTCTACCTTTTGCTGCTGAAGTACCATTAGCACCATGTGTAGCCGAAAGGGTTTCCACATACGGACCCGCTGGCCTAGCAGCTTCGAATGGAGGAGGATTCCGTATCACCAGCATTTCTCCCATCGCAGTTACAGGTGTAACTATGACATCAGAAAACGTTTACGAAGGTCCTCTAACTGTATCTGGAGCTATACCATTCTTAGCTGCAGTGGCGTTAGAAGGTACTTTGCCAACAGCTGGTGTTGGTGCAATAACCTATGGTTGTGGAGACGGTAATGTAGCAATGTTGACTGAGGATATAGCAGCCGGTTTGAACGGATACGCGGGACCTTACGGATACGGTCCGGGTATTGCTGAACTAGGATACGGATACGGAGCGCCTCTAGGCTACGAAGAAGCTCTAATGGGACCTAGATACAGTATGGGATACAACAGAGGATGCGGATGTGGCGGATATTATTAAATAATACGACAGTCACAAGCTGATAGTTACAATTCCATATTTATAAGTAGATAATCTTAGTTATAGATTAATAAAACATATTTGTGTTAATAATGGTAAATATGTTATTACTTCTAATAAAATATTGAAGAACAATGATAGTTTTTGTTAATTGAATTGAAGCTTTTATTTCCATTTTAACACGCTATAACAAATACGAGGGCAACTTGTAAATATCCGTTATATCATAGTTTTTTTTGCCACATAATTAATAATATTTCGCTTTCCTGCGATTGATAAAGAACAGCTTTTACCTCTCTGAGCCATTGCAACCAGAATCTTCAACAATAGTGACGAGCACTGTCAACGTTATATTCCATCGTCGTCGTCGTCGTCGCTTCAACCGATGGATGTCCACTGCTGGACATAGTAATACTGGACATAGTCCACTGTAGGACACTCACGTAATGACGTCCACAAGCCCCGATCTTGCGCCGCCTGGCTCCAGCGGCTACCGGCGATCCTCTTTATATCATCGGTCCACCCTGTGGGGGGTCTGCCTACACTGCGCCGTCCGGTGCGGGGTCACCACTCCAGAACCTTCGGTCCCCAACTTCCATCGGTCCTTCGGACTTTGTGCCTCTCCTATTGCCACTTCAGGTTCGCGATTCGTAGAACTATGTCGCTGACTTTGTTTCTTCTACGGATCTCTTCATTTCTAATTCGATCACGTAGAGAAACTCCGAGCATAGCCCTCTCCTTCGCACGCTGAGTGACTCTGAGCTTCCGCATGAGGCCCATAGTCAGCCACCACGTCACAGAACCGTAGGTCATCAGTGGCAACACGCACTGTTCGAAGACTTTGGTCTTCAGGCACTGAGGATTATCGGACGGATTTTCCATCAAACGACGTTAATTGTTTTAATTAGAAGTAATTAAAATTTGTTGATGAAAATTCTGATACAAACATGGCATAACGCCTTATTTCCTTAGGAGTGGGCAGAGACCACGTCCTTCCACTTGCCACGATTCTTGGAGATCTCCGTCGCCTTATTCATTGTCATTTAACCTTCGTCGGTTTAGAGTTCTCTTGACCTGATCCTTATTTAAAATGTCCAAGATTTGGTTCAGGACCGTTCGCCTTGGTCTTCCCCTTCCAAGTTTCCCATTCGTCGTCGTCTCAACCGATAGACGTCCACTGTTGGACAAAGGAATCTCTTAACGAATTCCACTGCGCCTGATCTTGTATCCAGCGACTGCCGGTGACCGGCCCGATGTCATCGCTCTACCTGGAGGGGGATCTGCCGACGCTGCGTTTTCCGTTGCGAGGTCGCCACTCTAGCACCTTCAAGCCCCAACGTCCATCGGTTCTTCGAACTATGTCACTTCAGCATTGCAATTCGAAAGGCTACATCGGTGACTTTAGTTACCCCGAGCATGGCCCTCTCCATTGCCTGCTGAGTGACTCTGAGCCTTCTTACGAGCCTCATAGGCAGCGGCCACATCTCGGAACCATATGTAATCGCTGGCAACACGCACCAATCGAAGACCTTCGTCTTCAGGCACTGAGGAATTGTGGATGAAAAGATTTCCCGTAGTTTTCCGAACGTTCGGAAAGTCCAGCAAATTTAAAAATTTTACCCTCAAAGCCTGAAGAAGTGTCACTTCAAATACCGTCACTTATGTCTCAAATGGATAATATTTTCTAAATTTCTAGACTCTCTTTTTAGCCTTTTTTAATTTACATAAATGGAGCAAACTTTCCGCTTATCTTTTAAAGCTGTTTACACTAAGTTTTGTTGTACACTTATTATAACAAAAGCACCGAGAACTCTTAAGTACGAAGTTAAACTTTTTAATAAAAGCAATGTATATTCTCATAATAACCCCCTTGTCTTAATAATGGCACCCTGAAGACTCTTTTCCACGAAGTTTCAATGTAGCCTTAATGGATTTAAGTTGAAATTATATATCTACCAAGTCGGACTTATTTTCTTAGACTGTCATTTTTAAATTCGTTATATCTTTGGAATGGAGTGTCCTATTTTAATAATTTAAAAAGTATTTTACAGATATTGAAACAGTCTTTTATGTAATTACAATAGAATAAGGATTAATACAGGGGAGTGAATAATATGGTTTGTTTAATGTGGGCACTTTTATCAACTTTAAAAATGTAAAAGTAGTTATAGTGGCATAACTACTGTAGTTGGACATATGGTATTATGTACTTTTTTGTAGATATTAATACGTTCTATAATATTGTAGAACATTTTTTTGTTTTATCATCAATAGTTTTTGCAGGGCATTCGATAACAGACTTTTTTGTTTCACGCCTGGGGCTATAATAATGCATTTTTCTTAGGGATCCTTATTTTTTTTTACAAAATAATATAATCTATGTCACTCAATGAAAATGCAGCTTTCTAATGTTGAAAAAAATATTGAAATCGGTCCAGTAGTTTTTGTCTGAAAAAATGTTTCCTTTTTATCATAGTAGTTTAGACATCGAGAGTGACGCAAATGTCGCGAATCACTTATGATATGGATGCTATATGAATATAAATTTTAACAAAAAAAGAACCGCCTTCAAAACAAACTTACAAATGCATTAATATGCTCTAAAAAGTAAGAAATTATTACGTATCCTTTTATAGTGTTCTTCGTATTGTTATATTCGGAGTCGGAGTCAGCCAAGGAAAATATTCCCCGGGTGTCCACTTGGTAGATCTCGCGTTTCTCCCACCTATGGCTATATAATGCAGCAACAAACGTAAGGTCATTGGCATTTTATTACAGACAGTTATAGATTTTGCCAAACAATCACACTCTTACTGTAAGCCGTTGTGGAGTCCATTGACCTTCATATTTAACTACGACTAGCACTCGACCATACCGAAGTTACGGTAGGCGACTCAAATATCTCGACAGCTTATAGAAGATTCTGCCGAGTATCCTTGATTTGCTCCTAAGAATTAAAGAGTTCCTTCACTTTGTCATGGATTCCATCATCAGAACCTTACCAAACTATCACAGAACAACCCTTGAAGTATATCCTTTCTAATAAAAAAAGAATCATCGAAATAGGTTGGCGTGATCTTGAGTTATTCGTCCATGTGTCGCGGACATGTTTACGCAAATGTAGGACTTTTTGTCATGGATGCCATTATCAGAACCCAGTCGGGAGATAAAAGGTGACAAACATATAAAAAAAAATACAGACGAATTGATAACCTCCTCCTTTTTTTGAAGGTAGTACACGATAACATATTGAGAATCGCGAATGTCGGTAGATAGGTTTAAAATGATTAAATATGATATAAGAAACGTAGGTAGTATGTATAGGACGTATAACGTTCAGAAGGAGTGAGAAAAGAAGATAGTGACAGATAGAAATGAAGATTAATATGCACAGACACAAATATAGTTCATAAGTGGAGACAATATATCTATGTCGGAGGGCAGGTGTCTGTGGAACGCTGACGCCATCTATCGGCGTGGGACAGAGTCAATAGTGGCAGTCCGGCGGGAGTCTCTCGACAGTTGTCGAGTGGCGCTCGACCGGAGCGGTCTACTGTCGGAACTGTCGCGTTCCTAGCTAATTAATTGACCTAGATGGACCCGCTAGCGTAGCCAGCGGGAACCAGTACGTATGATTGCGGGCAAAACAAAATACCAGGCATCAAATTGAGGTCTGAGGAAGATGCCCGGGTAAGGAGGCACTGCCTCGACGCCCGCAACCCTCAACTAAAGTTGAGAAGAACCCAGGAGAAGAGCCGACGGACCAGTTCCCGAGGGACAGCCCGCCAGAGCGGTCGACGAATGAAACTGTCGCGTTCCTAGCTATTGTTATTAATGAGTTTGTGTAAATTGATACCGGGAACATTAAGTGATTGAACATTTAATCTGAGTTAATTAATAAAGTGTTTGATTGCACCAACATTACCCACGAACGCCCACAGTATGAGAAGTTAAATTATGGATCCCATTAATGACGATGTCGGCAGAGAACCTTACGCCCCTATGCTTTACGCTTCCGTCTCTCTTATTCTCCGACATCTATAAAACTTATGACAAGGCTCGGAACATGTACTTTACGGGTGGGTTGATCGAACGGACGACTCAGGAGCGCCACGCAACCGCTGCGGTTAAAGAGGGCATTAATAATAACCTAATATATTTTAGGGAAATGAAAATCGAGCCCTCACTCCTTGAAAACAAAGTACATTTTAAAGTAACAATGATAACTGTTACAAAATATCAGTTACTATTACTTCAAAATGCACCTTAATTCAATGCGTTAAGACTTGTTTTTCCCTAACAATAGATTGGAATAGAATTATTAGGTTTTGTCATTTTTACGCGCCGTGTATATCGTTGGCGCGTGCGTTACATCATACAGTGTAAGCACACTATTGCCGCGCGCTGAATCTATATGTCGGAGAATAAGAGAGAAGGAGATGAAACATAAAGCGTGAGCAAAACCTTTGCTCACATCATCGTTAATGTGGATCACATCCATACTGCGTGGGCGTTGGTGGGTAATATTGGTGCAATCAAACACTTTATTAATTAACTCAGATTAAATGTTCAATCACTTAATGTTCCCGGTATCAATTTACACAAACTCATTAATAACAATAGATAGGAACGCGACAGTTTCATTCGTCAACCGCTCTGGCGGGCTGTCCCTCGGGAACTGGTCCACAGTCGGCTCTTCTCCTGGGTTCTACTCAACTTTAGTTGAGGGTTGCGGGCGTCGAGGCAGTGCCTTCTTACCCGGGCATCTTCCTCAGACATACGGGCTGGTTCCCGCTGGCTACGCTAGCGGGTCCATTCAGGTCAATTAATTCAATGGTCAAGTCCGGGTATTGCCACTGATATGGCGTCGTCTTCGCCGTCATCATCGCCTCCTGATGTAGGCGATGACAGCAGAAGCTCACGAGGCAGGGGACGCCCAGTGTTTCTTGGATGCTGGCTGGCAATGCCGTGGAGGTGCATGTGTGGGGAGTTGTCCACGTGGCGGAACATACTCCTCGCCAAGTTTCGGACGAACACCTCCACGGTGGACGTTCTGGTGTCACGGTGGATGACGTCGGCTCACTACATATGTCTCTGTCCCACGCCATAGACAGATGGCGCCAGCGTTCCACAGACTACTGCACTCCGACATATATATACTTATTATATGAATAAATAAATTATGTATAAGTATTTTATAATAATGCATAAATATACTAGGTGATAGAAAATACATATGATAAAGATAATTATCACGTGGGCCATATTATAATTATGCCGCGGGCAGGAACAAACGACAGACTGTGAGTAACGTTTTCAATGAATATAAGTGTTGTGTTTGGAGAAATATTGGTAAGTGATTTGATAATTGTCATTGTACATAATGTCACAGCATTTCATGATAAATATGGAAGTAGGAACATAGTGCAAGTTTCCAAATTTCAGCAATATCTTTCATTGGTGCTTCATTCCTATTTATCGTAACATGATCATCAAATGGCCTATCTACCATTGAAACAATTTTTCAAGTTGTTCTTGAGATTATCTTCGTAAACAAAACAATCACACATATTCTCCACCTTTACCTCATAAGAGCGACAGAGAAAGAACAAATACAGGGTTAACAGGGTACAAACAAAAGAGGTTGACAAAGTTTTGCAGTAGATTGCCCGTGTCAACTACTAGCTGACATGATACAATAGTTCTGTCTCATCTGGTTCAATCACATATATAAGCACTTCTTTCTAAGTCTTAATGTGTACTATTTCGCTTCTCGATAACTTTTGTAACAAAATATGCGTAGAGATTACACCAGACAATAGAAAAACGAAAGTAAACCAGTTACTAAGGGACCGTTACTAACGGTGTGTGTTTATGGCGCCGGAGACCGCGATTTTTTTGTGGTATTTTATAAACTGAGAGTGTTTATTAGTGTTTTTGACGAAATTAATTAATGTGATTAATAAACCCTAATAGAAACCCCTTGAGTTAATTTTTAAGATATGAGCCTATAAATACGAGGCAGACTTTTTTCACTATCTCAAAGTTTAGCGCAACATGACGCCACAGCAGTCTTGATTTAATAAACTAAAGATAACATTGTATAGTTTAACTATTAGCAAACATAAAAATTATAACATTTGGTAGTCTTTCGTAAACATTTATGTCCCAAGAACCTATTCATTGATTCGACTCGCAGGGCAATCGACGCAATAACGTCCGTGCTGGACTGAGCAGGCGACGGTTATTTCGGTTAAAATGCGCGGGCAAATTACGGGGGCTAATAAAACGGGCCGGGCGGTTTAAAGGAATTGGAATTTGGAAACATTCTTTATTGGTATACCGCTTCAATTGGTGTTCCTCGATATGAATTCTTCAAATTGGAAAATTAGTTCTTGTTATAAATACAGATATATAATATGATCAATTAGAAGACGCACAGCATCATCTTCTGGAGTGCATCATAACTAGGAAGGAAAGACAATCGCTGATAAACCGTTATGGTCTAAATTGTTTTGATGTTGGCCTACTGCAGAGCATTCTGAGTAGTCCAATGTCAGAAATAGCTGTAGAATTCTATAACATGATAGTAGGGGGTTATCAGTGATCTATATTAAAGCCAAGCTACGATAGGGCTGTCTTGTGGACAAACGTCCCTAATATCCTCTAGATTAACAAAAAAGACAGATGCTAAGGTAGTTTCTTCAATTGAAACACAATCAAAAGGGAATTTAAACAATATATGGATTAATATAACTTTTATTCCTTAAATATTAAACAATTAGTAGATATAGGGTCCGCGGTTGCACCCGCACCCGCAGCTGCCAGTGATGGTGACAGTGCCAGCGGCTGGCAAGTCGCCGCCGAAGCGTACTGCGCCGAGGATAGGCACTTGACCAGCTACCAGGGTGGTACCAGCGACTGGCATCTCGCCCACCACCGCCACATCACCAACACCAGCGCCTCCGTATGCTCCCAATTCTATGGCTGCCGGAAGACCAGGACCATATCCACCGAGCTCAACAGCCATTGGAGCTACACCAAATGGACCAGCAGCGGGACCATAAGGAGCTATTCCAGGGCCGTATGCAGCTGGGGCTAACGCTGCAGGTGCAATTGGTCCATAACCTGCAGGTCCCATGCACTGACTGAGTACGTTCTGAAAAATTATAACAAATCGTATTAATACAAGCCTCTTTTTCAAAACTACACTTTTGTAAACTAGTTGCTCGTGTTTTTGTTTCCGTTATCCCGTTATTAGTGCAAGTTTACGTCGCGAAAGGAATATGTATGACGAATGTCAAATCAATGGGTGGAATGGTAAAGGAAATCCCGCTACGTCCCGCTTATAGCCAGATCCCGTGGGAATATGGGGAAACTCGTTCTTAGCAAGCGACTATGTCGCGAAAGGATGATACATGCTGAATTTCAAGTGTGAGACTATTTTTGGAGATCTCGTTTCTCGATAACATAACAAGATCACGTGGGAATATGGGAAAATTGGTTTTCAATGAGCGCCTACGTTATCCACGTTAAATAATACCGTATGCCCTTTGTCAAGCCTTAGACTACCTGTGTACCAAATTTTATTGAAATCGGTAAAGTAGTTTTGGCGTAAAAGCGCGACAGGCAGACAGAGAACAGCTACATGTATGAAAATATCTACAATACATGTAAACATTTACTTTTTTCCTTACCTGTACGAAGCAGGCTTGGACGCAAAGCAAAAGGAAAGCAAAGGTAGACATGTTTGTTGTTAAACAAATCAAACTAATAATATTGATATCAAATCTATACTTCGATTTTATATTAAAATCCCCAATTTATATTGCATAAGTAATATAATTAAATATCGACATATAACGCTAATGAAACAGTGACCTAACTTTTATTACATTTAAAGATAATAATGTAACTTTCTGTGTATTTATCAATTGTCTACCTTTGCAATTATACCTTACGCAATTCACCGCAAATGGATTACAGAAATTAACTGAAAAACATTGACGAGTAAATTAAAGCAGCTAATTAAAATAAAAAGTATAATTCCCATATAATCTGTGAGAAAATATTATCTGTGACAGGAAACACGCCAACAGTGCCACAGAGTATATTTTTCTTACATAGAGTACTTTTTGTATAACCGAAACCACGTAAACCAATGACATAAAGATGTTAAATTAAAAAAAAATACACAATCTGCGATAGTTAACACACCATGGAAAACCACAGAGTATATTTTTATGTAGAATACTTTTTGTAAACCGATATCATGTAAACATATGACGTGTAGATATTCTAATAAAGTTTGGATTTGAATCCAATTTCACCTATATATTTAAATCAATTTATTCGTGAAATATAGGGGTCATTCCCATAGGGGTAGGCAGAGACAACATCCTTCCACTTGCCACGATCCTTGTATATCTCCTTCGCTTCTTTCATTCTCATTAAACCCTTCATACAAGTTCGTCGGCTTAGAATACTATTAACCTGGCCCTTATTTGAAATGTCCTGGATTTGATACAGGAACGTTCGCCTTGGTCTTCTCTTTCCAACTTTCACATTCACTTTTGACTCATAAATCTGTTTTGTCAGTCTCATTTCATTCATTCTCTCTACATGCCCAATCCATCTAAGCATACCTTTGTCAATTTTAGTCACTACGTCTTCTTTTATATCACAACGTTCTCTTATCACACTATTTCTTACTCTGTCACTCAGTTTTAATCCACTCATACTTCTCAACACTCTCACTTCATATGCTTCTTCTGCCATACCCAACTTTCACTACCATACATAAGTGTTGGTACCAACAATCTTGCATGCACAGTCTGGCCCTTTGAGACACCATCTGGCTTTTCATAATGACTTATTATTGTAAAAATTGCTCTAACGATTATTTTCCTAAGCTTTCAAATTAACTCTTTAACAAATAAAACGTATTTTTTTGTAATACTTTATTAAATCAGGTAATTTTAAATAATTTTACAGAATCAAATATTGCATCCGCAAGTACAACTGCCAGTGATAGTAACGGTGCCGGCGGCTGGCACATCGCCAGCGAAACGTACAGCACCGAGAATTGGCACTTGTCCGTTAACTAGAGTCATGCCAGCGACAGGCAACTCTCCAACAACTGCAACCTCGCCAACACCAGCTCCGCCATAAGCAGATTCTAATCCAAAGTTACTAATTTCAGTAGTTATTGGAGACAAAGCTGATGTTAAGCCACATGCGCCAGTCGATCCCAAGAATCCAGGCGGTGCAATACCATAGCCTGATTCGAAGAAGTTTGAAAGTTGATCACTGCCAAGGAACTGGCTGCAAACATTCTGAAAGAAATATAATATGTATAGATTTAATTATTTTCTTTAAACAAGTTTTACGGCTTTGGATTCTAGCAGTTATACTCTGTGCAAATAGTAAATTGAACAAAATAAATACAGTACGATTTAAAATAACAATAATAGCTTGATATTTAAAAAAAAATGCTTAGTTAATAGCAGATTTGAATTCTAATTCTTACCAGATTATCACCATAAACGTACATACAGACAAAATGTGTATATATTTGTGTTTCTTACGCCATAACTATTCTTACAGCGTTATGAAAAACAGCGGTTAATTTAAAATATTCCCCGTAAGAGATCAGCGCGTTTCCATCTTAGACTGTATCATCATCAGGTATGAACACAGTTAAGTACTAACCTGTCAGCAATAAAAAAACAAAAATCACTTTTTTTATATGTATATACGGCAGATGTCTTGGCCTATATTAATTTAAAATATATACCTGTATGAACACCACATGGGAAAAGAAAAATACGTAGGCAATGGGAGACATCTTCAGACAGGTTAATTGGCAAAATGATACAGCTTAAAAATTAAATAGCCATTTTATAGCAATGCTAATGCAATTTATTTCGCAAATAACTTAATCTATATCAATAATATTTGCAACATTAAAGTATTTTCCCATTCAAACACGTATAACGTTTGAACTACTAAATAATATGTAAGAAAACTAAGCAAAATAAAGTATTATTATCTATAGTTTTGCTCGAAATATTGTTTTTTAATCTATTTCCGAAACATGTTAGAAAGAAGACTGCCTTTATACATCAATTTTGCAATAAATTTTGTTAGAAGAAAAACTTAATGTTACCCTATATAATGAAATATTTGTTATATATCGTTATAAGTTATTTAAAAAAAAATGTTTGAATGTTTTCTTTTTTGATGAAATTTAGTTACATACTTGGCATAAATATTTATACTAATGGTCGCTAAGATCGATATTCGGCCATAATTAATTTAAATTAAAAGTTTGAACATTATTAAAGTTTTATTTTCAAAGTCTGTACTCAAAAAAGGTGTTGGAATAATCTGTTTATACGAAACTGAGTTCCTATTGCGCTTGCACGGCTTGACCAATTTTGGTAATTCTTTTCTTTTTTTGTTTGTTTTAGTCTGGAGAAGGTTTACACGAAAGAAAAATTAACATATTATGTATAACATCAGAAATTCTAAGAAATTTTAACTAAATACTTTTCTAATGTAACCTCCTTAGTGCTTTTAACAATATAAACTTTTTTAATGTCACGTAATGACGTTTGACATAATTGTCAGCGATTAACAAATACGCATATATATTCTTTATGGTTAAATCAATGTTCTGATTTAAGATTGTTAGCTAATCAATATCTGAAAGATGATTAGAATAAGGCTTGGTCCCTTTCAAAATGCCATAAAGGCAAATTCTATGCATTGATACAACCAGATATCCCAAGAAAACCCTGGTTCTACATCTTTAAAAGTGCCAGTAGATCAGTTACAGCAACCATAACCCGACTACGCCTTGGCCACTCTTGCAAACCAGTGCATTTAGCAAAACTCCAGGTAAGGGACCACTCGATTTGTGAGTGTGGGTTAGATGAAGGGTCTGTAGAACATATTCTCTTTTCCTGTCCTAAACTTCTTTTCCTTTGTATGATATCCTTCCTACTAAGATTCCTCGCCCTATTAATGCGCAATCTATTCTTATGTTACTATTTAGTCCATATGTTAAATTCTTGTGTAAATATATCAAATATAATAGAATAAAGCTCTAGTTGAATGTAATGATAAATAGATATGTATATATCCTAAGTTAATAGTAGTTATCTTATACTTATAGTTATTTGTATTTATGTTGTTGTAGATAATAAAGTAGCTGCTTCACCGCCATGCCGTTTTAACTACAACAAAAAAGGAAAGNCGAATTGCATGTATTGTAATTTTTTAATTTTTGCATGCCTTATCGATGTTCGAGAGTGTATAAAATTAGTATATAACAGCAATATTTTATTATTTGTATTATTCAATTCTTAATTTTTAACATAACACGCGTTTTATTTTAAAATATTATTAGAATATGTCAGCGAATTTTTTTCATTTTATGTGCATCTGTGCATTTTTAATTCAGGTAAGATATAACTGTGAGATGACGTCACAGTAAAAAATCACTGGTACAATAAAAAAAATTAAAAAATAAACAATAGAAAAATTAAAATTAAAATGCCATTATTAAGGACTTAAGTAAGAAGTACAGCCTCTTAATTCTTTTTTTTTATTGCAGGCAGGTTAGCACTTGACTGTGTTCTCGCCTGATGATATGTGATGATAGTTCACGGTATGGTACGAATATTTGCGTTTAAATAGTTGCTAAGCGTCTACTGGAACACAGATTTCCGCCGGGCAGCCGCTCATGCAGAAGCAGCATAGAATCGACCTAATAATGGATGATAGAGTTCAATCTTTGTCAGTCGCTGACTGAGCTCTTAATTGAGCTGGTGGGCCCGGGGAAATACCACATTGTCACAGAATATCTTCAGCTATATATACTACCAGCAAGCAGCTTCCAGTAGCAAATTAATATAATGTTTTGTACAGTGCAGGAGGCCGAAGTAGAGAGGGATGGGGGGAAGCAGCAATCGATGCCCCTTCATCGAAAGATGAGGCTGGATGAAAGTTGTTAGGTTAAGAACTAAAGAAAGGCGTTAGATCTCGTTCAAACACCCTTAGATGATTTGTCAGAGAGATTGTTCGAGCAAGCCTCTGACAACATTATCTCATGTTGACGATTTTGCCTGTGCGTTTAAGTGGATATTTTGTCCAGCCAGAGTCCCACACTCCCTGCCCGTTTTGGTAGTGGTCTGTAATAGCATTTCTCAGCGTATAAAAATGGGCCGCATCAGCCAAAGGCTAGTAAAACATCTTAGATTCTTCATCGTCGTCGTCTTAGCTGATGGACGTGAGCTGCTGGACAAACGTTTCTTATAATGAATTACACTGGGTCCCATCTTCAGTCACTTGTATCCAGCGGCTGCCGGCGATCCGCCTGATGTCATCGGTCCACCTGGCGGATGATCTGCCGATGCTGCGTTTTCCGGCGCAAGGCCGCTGTTCTAGCCCTTTCGGGCCCCAACGTCCATTGGTTCTGCGAACAATATGCCCTATCCGTTGCTACTTCAGCTTTGCAATCCGGTAGGCTACATCGGTACCTTTAATTCTTCTACGGATCTCCTCGTTTCTGATTTGATCACGTAGAGAAACCTCGAGCCCTCTCCATTGCCCGTTGAGTAGCTCTGAGTAAAAGTTTTAATAAAGAGAACTAGCTGACTGTCCAGGATGGGATGATTCGGCTTTTCTAGCAATAATCCATTTATCTTAACATTGGCACATTATTGATTACTGTTTAACGAATGTCTTTAATTTCAGATTGCTACAGCTCAATGTATTGGAACCGGACAGAACAGGTTTCATTCCAATGCCTTTTTACAAGAAGCTATAGCGTCTTTGCCATCTCCTGCTACCTCAAGCCCTTGTTCCATCCCAATAGCTACAGACAGAGGTATTTATAGCCCTGCTATTCTCGCAGGATCCAGTGGTAGTAGTTTCTTAGTAACTTCATCATCTCCAATACCTCCCAATGGTGTCTCAGTGACATCTGAAAACGCATATGACGGCAGTCTAACAGTTTCTGGTGCAACACCTTTCTTAGGAGTTGTAGGCTTAGAAGGCATTGTACCAACATTAGGCGCTGGATCGGTTCTCTACTCCTGTGGTGAAGGAAACGTTGCAATTTTGCAAGAAAATATATCTGGATTGGATGAAGTATCTGGCATAGAAACATGTATACCAATTCCAAGATTATGTAATAGATCATAGTACGTTTAATAAACAATTATAATATTATTTAAAAACATTGTTTTTCATTTTAACAGTGGCGTAGCCAACACATTTGCCAGTAACAAGTTTTCCTTATATAAATTTGATACTAACGAAATAACAATAGCTTTTGGAGGTAAAAAAAAAATTATTGATCGAAGAGTTAATCGATATTGGTTCGGTGACTTACAGGTCAACATGTAAAGAAAGGAGTTTCCTTAACATTTCTAAGTCTATTTCTTCTTTTAATAATTGGCTTTCAGGTGCGACAAGGCACACTCAATTTCGCCAGTATCACGTTAATTGGATAAGGCACGTAGGAGATTTTACGCGTTTTTGTGGATGCAAACCAAAATTTTGCAAATCTACAAATAGTTGACACTTTATAATTATTTACCACCACTACAAAAAAAAATTAAGGGTTAGGGACTACACAATACAACACATGATAAACACTTTTTACACAACATTCACAGCTTAATACTATAACATTTAATAAATTTATTCATGATGTGAGAGACAGTGCCTTCGTCCAGGCCACTTTCACCAATTGAATTGTCCCTGGTCTGGAGTGTCACTAGGACAGGGGAATATAAGTGACCAAGACGCATTCGTGAAATAGTAGATGATACATAACGACTTGCATATCTATCAAGAAATTTGCCTTAGGATGTTTAGGCGATGCCAGCATAATATTTGCCTTTAACCAATTTTGATGAAATTCAGAATTAATTCTAAGACTTTTCCATGTAAGACTTGGAAAGCGAAATTACATCGTGTTAACAGTTTTGAAAATGATCGAGCGTTTCCATCTTGGACTACTGCTTTAGCATACGAGTTAGCTGTCTCATTTCCAGGGATACTGGAATGCCTGGGACCCCAATCAAGCAAAACAGATTGTTCGTCCAGCTCTTTGTTTAAATCATAAATATAATCAATTAAACTTATTCACTGCGGGGTACTTACGCCACTCATAGGAGAGGCTTCAGAAGCTAAATCCACTACTGTATTGTGTGGACTGCCCAAATTTTTAAATACTAGAGACCTTCTTATAAATGCTTAATTATTTTCTTAAAACATTTTCATACACCAGAAACCATTAGGATGAATTTATATACCTAACATAGGGGTATTTAATAATCTAGGAAGATCATGACCCGGAATTTATGTGGAACTTATTGGAATTAAGGCAAAGAAAAATTGTACTGACTGTAATTTTGGAGGGTATTTATTTAATTCTAAAATTAACGCGCCCTTTTGCATGCTTTCGTATTGAGCGAGTTGCCTGACCAACGGTTTATACAAGGTCGTCTCCACGGTCCCTTGTTCGAACGATATGGCCACCACTGAGTCTGAAACACGTACATATCTTTTACTCGACTTGTATTAACTATTCTGTACTTCCTAACACACTGCTATAGACCAGTGGTTGGATACTCGGATTAAACGCATCCATATCTTCGTTTAATCGAATCGATCAACTTATTTCTTGTTATATAGCAAAAAACCGCAAAACATGCAGTTAGCGATTGACCATTAACTAAGCTCTAAAGCAAAGTAAATCAATCCAAATTTGAGTAAAAAATTCCTCCATTAAGCAATAATAAAACTATTTTGAAATAAATAACAGTGGTGGACGCACTATCAACATCTGTTGATGGATTTATTGAAATTACTTCAGCGTGCTTTATCGTTATTAACTCCAAAGTAAGGTAGTTACTAAATAAACACTGCCCAAGTTTGTATTGTGAAATCATTATTATAAATGTGCAACTGACATTTATTTCTAAAGTCCTATAAAAAATTAAATCAATAAAGCAAGTATTATAGAAGTAAAAGATAAAATGAATACAAGGAGTCAATGAAATCAGGTTTATTTAATTAGGGCGGTTGCAATTCAATACCAGGGTCCATTTCCGTAGCCCCCATAAGGTCCAGCGTAGCCGTATGGTCCAGGGAATCCCTCGTAACCGTATAGGCCACCATAACCATAGGGTCCCGCATAACCATTACAACCTATTGAGCCACCGTAACCGAAAGTACCAGCGGACACGAAAGGTGCAACCACACCATCATATCCAATAGCGCCACCTAAACCCGGTGCGATATCTTCGCTCACCATCGCAACGTTTCCAGTCCCACAGCCATATGTTACAGCACCAACACCAAGAGTTGGTATAGCACCTTCCAAAGCTACAGCGCCCAAGAATGGGATGGAGCCAGATACGGCTAATAAACCTTCGTAGGCATTCTCGGAGGTCATAGAAACACCAGTGGGTGAAATTGGGGATGAGCTAGTGACAAAGAAGCCTCCGCCTCTGGAAGCAGCGAGAGCACCAGGTCCAATTCCATTTCCGAAAGGAACACTCCACGCGGAGTCAAAGTACGTTCCTATTGGAGTACAGGGACCAGTCCAACCGAAGCCTTCGGCGATTCCCAGTCCGTTAATTGCTCCAATACATTGGCCAGAAATGGACTGAAAAAAAGGGTTCTATTAATGAGTTTTGTTTGTAAAACCTATTTGATAATGGAGAGCGGGGAAATATAAAACATTTAATAAAGGAATAATATCAATATCAGTGGGATTTGTGGAGGCTTGAGCGCAAAAATAGATTAACCAACATTTTACGATATGAGCCCGGTATTAGGCCTATTGCTTTCTAAAAATAAACCAGCCTATTTATAGTATATTTGTTCAGCTCTCACGTGTTCTAAAATAATTGTTAACTAAACACGAAAATTAACCGTCTATGCCCACGCAATCACAAGTAATCTCAACAATTCAATATTCGTATAATTAATTCGTAATAACATTTCCATAGACAATGGTTTTTTTTTATTTTTGCACATGGCAATAATTGTTTGCTCAGTGTATAATTTATAAAAAAATTATATTACACTTAAAATTATGTGTATTTAAAAGTATTCCCAATTATGTATATATAAATTATAAAGTATAATAATAATCACAAAATATAACAAAACTTTATATTCCTAACTCCGCCATATGCCATATTTTCGTTATTAAAATTAAATGGTCTGTACAACTGTACAGAGTAATTAAAATATTTTTGCATTTAATTGAAAGAAATTGTTTATTTTTCCTCGTATTTCTGAATATTAAAATTTTATATAGATAAAATATATCATGGATATCTTTCTGTTTATTTGAAATCGTTTCGTATCATTTTAATAAAAAAAGGTAAAGTAACTCACTTTACCTGGACAAGTGCCTGAGCACAAACAACCAATAACGCTTTATACATTTTTTTTTCATTCGAAGAAGCAAAAGTACTTACTCAGAATGAATTTTCACAACAAACTCGTAGGCTTATATAGCGCGTAAGGCTTATCATACTGAAACATTTCTAAATTATTAAATAGTATTTATATTTAAATTGTGAAAGATACAAAATATAATTGTGCACAGTTATTTTAACAAAAAAAACTAAATACAACCTTGTAAAAGACTAGAACCCAAGGCCGTTAAACAAGTCAATTTAAAGGAAACAAATAGCGGTGGATTGTAAGTTCTTGATAGGTTGTTTGGTCGTAATCTTTCTCTTTCCTATGAAAGGATTAGATAATAATTGATAAGTTTCTGTTCTTAATAAAATTAAAATAGTTATAGTGACTCTCTTTTTTAAATATATATAACAATATAAAACTAACATCGTAGAATTGTAAAGTAGAATAATCAGTTAAACGAAATTTATTTTTTCCTGAGCTGTATATATATACATATACGAACTGCTCTAATTTCTATTGAAATATATTAAACTAATACCATATTGTAATGGCATCACCATTAACAAAAAAAAGACAAAATACCCGACTGAGTTTGTTGTGGGTTCTTCTCGGATCAGGGCGCGAAGGAGCCCTCGTTACTTTAGATTTTAAGTCGTTCATGAGTACCATCAACAGACGTACATTAGAATTAGAGTGTGAAAAAGAAAAATAAATGTATATATTATTTGACGATTCAAAAGTGGTGATTTGTATATTTTTAATATTGAATAGAATATTCAAACATAAGAATATTCTTGATAATCTTTAACTGTTTAAAATACTAATGAGTTATGTCAAGTTGAGTCACAGTAAAGGTTAAAACCAAGGAGTGGGGCAAGAATTCCAAAAATTGACAATTTTGATACCAATTGACGGTAAAAAATTACATTTTAATTTTACTATAATTTAAACGTACAATTTGTATTGAACGTAACTTAATTGTCCAAACCATAGATTGGAAGTAATGCAATTTTTTAAAAAGAATCCATTTCTCTACTAATTAAGGCTATGATAAAAAATTTAAAAAAAAAAACTATTTATCTGGACACCAAGTCTTTTGTTGTCCACCAAACCAATATAACGGCAAGGTTTATTCTATTTCTTTTTGTTGATATAATGTTATGTTAATATTGTTTTATACATTATTTATTTATAATTTTGGCTATTACATACAGTAGAAATAGTAGCTACTAGCTACAAAACCCTTTTAAAATCAACTACTAACGTGGTTTAGAACATATCGTTATAAGTATGTATTAATAAAATACGTTTAATAAACTAACAACAAAGTTAAGTAAAATTCTAAGCTCTCCTTGTATGAATGACGAGGTCTTTGCCTGGTACTGGGATGTTAATAAGCTGTTATCTTTATTGAATTATGCTTAGAAACACTTATCACTACGCGACGCCTATTTTCATCATAATATTACATTTGACATAAAATATTTCGTGTCACACAATAACTTTTATGTAATTAACGATAAATAAAAATATAAAAGGTTTATAATTAAAATTGATACTCATTCAAGTATCTACATCATTGCAAACAGAGAATTTAAAAAAAAAAATGTACAAAGCCATCACTATTATCTGTGTCCAGGCACTTATCCAGGTAATTAATATTTAATTTCTATACGTCATAGAGTTATTACTTTTTTTTAACAATGAACTTATTTCACGGACTTGGATTCTAGCAAAGAGATGTATTTTGTTGCGCCATTGTCGAAACTAAATCTAACTCATAATATTATTTTCAAACCCTCATACATTATAAATAATTTATATTTAAAATTTGTAAAATATTTAACCAAAAAAAATTACTACGAACATTGAGACTTTACTAATGATTTTACTGACGCCATCTTGTTTTTTTTTATTATTGGTTTAAAGGAATACTTTTTTAAAGGAATTTGTATAACTATTATAATAAGTTGTAAGATTGGTTAAAGAATTTAAAATAGTTCGTGACAATAACATAAAGTAAAACTAAAACAAAATAAGGATATCAACTGTATAACAAATTCTTAATTTGAGTAACTAATGGGCCTGCCTAAAATGAAAAAAAAAATAATAACAATTATTATTTGTTTCTTCATTATCCAGTCTTAAAAATAATGAATCGATATATTTATTTTTGTTTGTTTGACAAATTGTTTTAAACTTAAATTTTCGTGGTTTATTAACATATTGACTATTTGAACGGGTACATATCACGATGGCGATTTTTAATTTTTAATTTTGCCGATATTTCGACCCAGTTGCATGGATCGTGGTCACGACGATACTGCTGTGGTCGGTTGTGTCAAGCTGTCAAGGGCAGAATCTGTCTACCCTACGTCTGATTCTTTTATTTTTCACGGCACCCACATCCATTTGTCGGCATACTACACTCACAACGTCACGTTTTAATTTTGAAAAATTGCGTCGTTTGTTCATTTGGCATAGCTTCACCACTGGATTCCACGTATCAGCCAGCTTAAAACCATCTTCACGATTGAAATTAGGATATTTTTTAATTTCAATGGCCTCGCGAACTAATCTCGGCATATAATGGCGGTCCGTGGAAAGAACTTTCGGGCTATGAAGTTCTATCCAGTGTTGAGTTCCCTGCTGCAAAATGTGCTCCGCGATCGCAGATTTTTGTATGTCGTTGTGCTTGACAGCATTTATGTGTTCTNATCACAAAAGTAAAATAAATGCGGTAGAGATGAGAGCGTTGAGAAGCATGAGTGGATTAAAACTGAGTGACAGAGTGAGAAATAGTGTGATAAGAGAACGTTGTGGTATAAAAGAAGACGTAGTGACTAAAATTGAAAAAGGTATGCTTAGATGGTTTGGGCATGTAGAGAGAATGAATGAAAGGAGACTGACAAAAAGGATTTATGAGTCAAGAGTGAATGCGAAAGTTGGAAGGGGAAGACCGAGGCGAACGTTCCTGGACCAAATCCAGGACATTTTAAGTAACGGCCAGGTCAAGAGTACTCTAAACCGACGAACTTGTATGAAAGGTTTAATGAGAATGGAAGAAGCGAAGGAGATATACAAGGATCGTGGCAAGTGGAAGGATGTTGTCTCTGCCTACCCCAATGGGAATGAGGCGTGATGTTATGTATGTATGTATATTTATTTGTACTTATACATTTAACCCTTAATTTAATACAATTTGTCCTCTCTAGAGCATCTCTGCCCAATGCATCGGTGCTGGATACGCTGTTGCCGACGGTTTAGGCTGGGTAGGTCCTGCTCCCTTAGCTGCCCCATGTGCTGAAGCTTGGGGTCCAGCCCCATACTTTGAATCCGCTTGGGCAGTACCATTCGGTAATGGTTACGGACCAGCTGCCCTTGCAGCCTCCAATGGAGCAGGTTTAGCAGTCACCAGCGCTTCTCCCATCGCACCAACTGGTGTTTCCATGACCTCTGAAAACGCTTATGAAGGTGCATTAGCTGTATCTGGTGCCATTCCATTCTTGGGCGCTGTTGCTGTGGAAGGTGTCCTACCGACTATTGGAGGTGGTGCTGTCACTTATGGTTGTGGAAACGGAAACGTTGCTATCCTCACTGAAGATATGAGACCTGCTTTCGCTAGTCCTATTGCCTATGACGGATTTGCTGCTCCTTTGGGTTATGCTGGCCCTATGGCTTATGATGGCTATGGTTATGCTGGTCCTATCGGCTATGATGGTTTTGGCTGTGCTGGTCCTGTTGCCTATGACGGACCAATCGGTTATGCTGGCTATGGACCTGCTGCTGGTCCCTGGTACTAAAATATATTTAAATAAATTTCTTAACAAGGAATGTTTTGCATCTTATTTACTATTAAAATTCCAGAACTGAATCAAAATATTTACAGAAAACTAGTTTAATAACCTCACTGATATCAGTAACCGCTTGAGGACTCGAGGGCAATGTTAAGAAATTGTGTTTTCTAATTTGTCTGAGTCTGGATTGGTGGGAGGATTCGGCTATGGTTAGTTCAATCCTACTATCAACTATTTACCGCCAAGCAAAAGAAGATTGAAGACTGCCTCATTGGTCTAGTGGTTAGCATGTTCGACTACAGACATGAGGTCCTGGGTTCGAGTCCCGGGTCGGGCCAATTCGAAATAGATATTGAGCTTTCTATTAAGATTTTCTCAATATTTGCCCGAAGTTGGGAAGTTGGCGGTGTGATCCACCCCCGTGCCTCGAAGAGCTCGTTAAGCCGTCGGTCTTGCGCCCGATCTCTTTCCGGTCGTGTCGGATTCCTGTCACATCGGACTATGCGAGTGAAGGAATAGAGAGTGCACTTGTGTACTATGCCTGCCAATCCGCAGTGGAGCAGCGTGGGTCTATGCTCTATAAACCCTCTCTCATATGAGTGAGGAGGCCTGTGCCCAGCAGTGGGACGTTAATGGGCTGCTACTTACCTTTTTTTAAAAGAAGATTGCATTGCAGTACGATGCTGTGCTGTAAAAACCGTTAAGAGTTAAATTACTTATCACCAGCTTAGCATGCTTTAAAAATACCCTATATTATTTTCCTTAACATAAGCTACCTTCCACTGGAAACCCGATATAAATCGATACACCTGTTTCGATAATTAAAGAAGAAAAAGACACATAACTAACTAATTATTGTATCAATATTGTTATACATAAAAATACAAAACGCCTAAAATTTTATGACATTTCCGTCAAGCAACGCATCTGGACTAAGGGGAAGCCCCTTAGTCCAGATGACATATTAAAAACGATAATTTACAATTTTGACTTCTGAAGCTGAAATAGATAACCGTGTTTATAATACTGTAAACTTTCCTATATAGTTGTAATAAATTAAGTAAAACAAATAAAAGTTAAATGATTTTACTGAAAATAAAGATAAAATTTGGTTATTAAAAGAAAGTAGTGCTGTATGAATAAAATGCAAATCCAATATGGCCGCTTACAAAATGGCGGATTCAGTACACGCTTTTACAAAACTCGTTCAACATAAAATGAAAAAGTTTCGATATGTTTGTAAATAAGGGACAATAAATAAAAATTGTTTCTACATTAATCAGTTTTATTGGAAAAAAAGAAAATTATAAGTAAATAAGGTAATAAAAGATAACAATGTTTTCGTAGCTCCTATTCGCGTCATCAATCCAAGACACTGATCAGAGAAAAACATTTTATATATCCGTAATAATATTTATAGCATAAACAGCGAAACATAACATTTTAATACAAAAAATAAAAACTTGTAATGCCATATCTTAGAATGAAGGCATTTTAGTAAGATATCCGAATAACTTTTGGGTTTTGGGTGGGTAGACACATTGTCCACCCACTGGAGGAAAATGCTTCGAATACCGTGGACAGCACATGGGACCAACGCATCAATTCTTAAGAAACTCAATGTTACCACTAGGCTTTCCACCATCTGCCTCAAAAAAATACTTGAGGACTTTGGGCACATTGCCAGGAAACAGGGTGATAACCTCGAAAAGCTCGTGATAATTGGAAAAGTTAATGGCAAAAGAGCAAAAGGTTGGAGCCCAATGCGTTGTCCGATCAGATCCGCACCACATTACAGACTTCCGTCTACGATGCCTTACACGCCGCGGAAAGCAGAGGCAAATGGCGTTCCATTATAAAAAGAAAATTGCTCATCAGAGATGGTTGTCACGACCCTCAGAATTGAGGCAACGAAGCAAGGAGGGAGCAGGCACATTGTAACATGCAAAACCATATTTAAAAGAGCTGAGTTTCTTGGCAGTTTCTTCTCAACCGAATCAACCTCCCGAACCGGTGTTAGACTTGTTAAGAAAGGTCAGTCTACAGTTTGTTCGCGTTTAGAATGCAATGAGTCGTCAATATTGGCCAGTCTTGCCCCGCCCTCTAACCAATCAAATCTTTTCAAATTATAAGTTCAAAGTCTCAGTGACCATTCTTAACGTCAACGTATAGTCATTTAAGTCTCCTCAACTACTGAAGATTCAAAAGGGCTTTTTGAGCCTACTTGAATATAATAGCCTCGTAATTTGAAAAATCATTGCATTCTCAACGCGAATAAACTGTAGTAAAAAATATCTTTTAGTTATTTGATCGACCCTAAACAATCCAATTTTGAAAGTTTAAAAATTTCCTATTAACCAATGCTATAGTGAGATATATTATTATGTAAAATAATTCGTTGGCTTTTATATTTATTAAATTTACTAGTATATTTTAAAAATCCATTGAAAGTAACATTTATAAAGTAAATAAATAAGTTATATGTCAAATGGAAAGTAATGACAAATACACCTTAAGTAGTAGCATATTAACGTCCCATCGCTGAGCACAAACCTCCACGCTCATTGGAGAGAGAGTTCGTAGAGCTTAGACCCACCACGCTAGTCCAATGAAGATTGTCAAGTTACACACATCCCAAAATTACTCTTAAGAAATTCAGGTATCAATCTACGACGAAGACGATTAGGTTATAATTTTTCCATCTTATAGTTTCCTAATTAACCATAGACAAGAGACCAAAGACAAATATATTTTATTATTATTTTATTTTTATAATTTACAATAAGGTTAACAATTCATACAAACAATATAACATATTTACACAAAAAAATACTTAATAAATAGGGCGACCCATTATTCCATTTGGGATGCCGTTAGGGATCATATTAGGGATCACGTTAGGGATACCATTGTAACCCAATCCAGGATAACCAGCTGCAACTAAAGGCTCAGCAGCAACGCCTTCTGAGACTATTCCAACGTTTCCGTTTCCACATCCATAAGCCACAGAACCCTCACCAACTGCTGGTAGAGGTCCCTCAACGGTTACAACTCCAAGGAAAGGCAGGCTACCAGTCACAGCCAACGGACCTTCGACAATTAGGTCTTCAGACTGGACTTTGATACCAGTTGGACCCGCTGATGAATAGCTGGTCACCTTAAAGCCTCCTCCATTGAATACTGCTCCAGCTTCCGGTATCATTGTCTCTGGTACAATACCAATTGGTCCAGGGTATGCCATAGGGGCTTCAGGAATAATATTGGGATAAACAGGACGACTTAAACATTGGGCTGATATAGTCTGTAAAGAAGAATTAATTTAAAACACTTTTTAGATTTATGTAGGGTATTTCGTAATTTAAGGTATCCTTTACATATATAAATCAAGTTGTAAAAAGATGGAGTACACAATGATAATTTTTTTTTAATTCTGCAAAAGAATATATTAAATCAATAAAAACAATATATACACTCCCGTGTATTTGACACATACACAGAGTATATATACGTATTTGTCAACCACTGACAATTATGTCAAAAGTCATAAAGTTACATGAAAAGAGTTTATATTATAAAAAGCACAAAGGAGGTTACATTATAAAAGTTCCCATAGTGGTTAAGTTTTTTTTTAATTTCTGATGTTTTACGTAACTTTGTTAATTTTTTATTTTAAATTTGTTTTGGTCGAAATTAAAACACTTGGTGACTAGTAGGTACTATTAAATAACAAACAGAAAATTAAAATTATCAAATTAACAAAATGGCGTCCGCGGTTTAATGGAAAACGTGAAGTGGAATAAAAATCTATATTAGTATTAAATTCCTTAGAAGAGGCAAAGAACAAAGACTTTAGAGTCTTTATAACAATATTATATTATTTTTAATTCGATAAAAAACAATAAAGAAAACTTTAGTATGTTCAATTTTTATAAATGTAATAAGTATGAGCAATTAGTGTAAATTATATTTGTAATAAAGCCTCATTGACACAAAGAAAAATCCTTAAAAACATTATAAATACGAAAGTAACACTGTCTGTCTTTCACACCAAAACTACTAAACCGATTTAGATGAAATATGGTACATAGACAGTTTAGAGCCTGAAAAAGGACATAGGCTACTTTTAAATGCGTAAAAAGGGTTGTAAAGCATGGAAGTATCGTCATTCTTAGTTTATTGATTCGATATAAATAAATGTCGTAAATGCGAAAGTAACTCTGTCCGTCTGTTGTACTTTTACGCCTATACTACTGAACTGATTTACATTAAATTTGGTGCACAGATAGAGCCTGACAGAGGACAATAAATAAGCCCTTTGCAGTGTTTCAACTAACCATGGAAGTTATTGCTATTTTTAAATAATTGTAACTCTACCGTTATTATAACTTCTACTTTATTAAGTTATTTGTTACTGTTATTTTTTTTTAAGTATTATTAGTTACGAGGTATTTATATCACAGATTTAGAATATAGAGATATACTAAATTTATGATAGACACAAATTATGAAGATGGTGTTAAATTAATGTATTAGAATCTCAAGGCTTAATGATCTTTGCATTTCCCATTATTACTAGTTATGATATTATTGTATTAAGAAGACAATATAATAATTCACTCCATAGTCAAAATATGAATAGTAACGTAATAACCATCTTTGTGATTGAAATTATTTTCGTTACTTGTTATTTTATTCGTAAAGCAGAAAATAACAAATATCTTCTCTTAGTTATATGAGATAACTAAGAGAAGATATCTGTTATTTTAGTTTCACCACTGCAAATAGATCATTAAAGTATTTACACTTTTATGTCTTGTTAGTAAAATTAGCCTAAATTATTAAAAATGCTACCCACAACTGATATATAAAAAATATTAACCTGTACAAATAAAGTTGAGAAGCAAATCCATAAAGAAGAGGAAACCATTTTGTTTTTTTTTATGTAATGGATCACGATAAAACGTTTTATGATTGAATTTCGTTGATTAGACAACGTTTTATACTTATAAATGTAGTAATAAGTACGAGTGTTGAAATAAATTTCATGATAATCGGTAAATTGAAGCTTAATATTTATTTATTGATAATAATAGTAAATGATTTCTGGGTTTTCATCTGGGCAGTTGTGTGCTGTGAAACATTTCGACGGCCTCGCTAGAATAGCGGGATTGCTGACAAGTTACCTCTTAAAGTTTCTACACAGCATGGTACCGGTCCACAATATCTTGCTAACTAGGTAACTAGCCGCATCCGAAACCTCCCACTAGTGCAGACGCAGAGAAATTAGAATACAATGATTTCCCAAATCTTCCCTATCATGGATCGAACCCGGGACCTCTGCTACCGAAACACATACATACGTACAACGTATATAAGAGCATTATCTTTACGCCCAATGAATTAACGCACCCCGCCTGGGAGACAGACGAGAGTGTGGGACTCGCCGGTAGTACCACAATGCCCACTAAAACCCAGCGGAGTCCTCGTCATTTGGGAATGGAAGGACCGGAAGTTCGTTGTTGCATACCACTCTGGCCCCTCCGATTGAAGCCGGCACAAAAGTGCACAGGGAGAGGAGTAGGATGACCTCCGTCTCTTGTTTCCTATTCCTTGGGTAATGTGCTTCAGCTGCATGCACTCTCTCTCTTTACCGTGCCTCTTTGAGCGAAATGTCAGTTTCGCAGAAGGTGGCAACAGCATTCCAGGCCCGCTAGTTGACAAGCATTGTACCTATATACTTGCCAGCGAGAGGTACGCTCCGATCTGCGACAGAAGATAATGCTGAGGTCCCCAAGCAATACATTCGGCCACCGTATGGTGCGCTGTTTCCACAGGAGCACCACATTCGTCGCAAGTGGCCGGCGGCTCACAGCCAACGATTTCGTGCAGCTATTTGCCAATGCAGGCATGACCGAATAGCCAAACAGTAGGAAAGCACTCCGTGTCGTCTACCCAGCCATTGCTCTAAGTGCGGAGTGCTGGGTCTACTGAGGACTGGAGGACCTTTTTCCATGCTTGGATTAAGGCTCTGTCAGCAATAACCTTGACCCTCATGTTCTCGTCGACTTCAGGTAGTTCTCCTCTGGCCCTCACAGCTAATCTGCACTGGTAAGAAGCTGAGAGAACTTGCGCCTTCAACCCCCAGGTGGGGTCGCCCGCCAGCAGAGTTGCTGCTGCCCAAGATACTGTACGGTACCCCCATATCACTCTAATCGCTATTACTCTCTGGGCCTGCCGTAAAAATATTATAGTTGCGATCAGACATTTTTTTGTCAATGCTCAAAAACAAAAGTATTCTTTAAAATATAATTGATTTCTGAATGACGGCACGAACGTCAAATGTTTGACCGGTAGGAATAGTTTCTAAGTGAAAGTGTAGGAGTAGTTTACTCACCTTTTAAACCATCCCTGGACTTTCACAACTAACGAACAGCAACTGTTTTATGATAAACATTATTCTGATTTGAAAAGTCTTACTGAGTCACAGATGCTGTTTGATCTAAAGCCCAGTGGCGTAATTATAGGGTGGCAGGGCTGACAAAATGCCAGCGATCCCTGGCCCAAGAGGGCCAACGCCAAAAGGTACTCGAAGCTCATGGGACAAGACAGGTTATGCCACTTGGCCATTCTGCCTATTGAAAATTCTATATCCCGATCTAAACTTCGATTATGTAATAGACACTTCCGCACAACAGAAAGATCTTTCTTAATAAATAACTTATTGAGATTACATTTTTATTTCATTGTAAATGAATGCAGGTTTCCTCAAGTTGTTGTTCCTTCATCGAAAGACTAGCGAATGGAAGATGAATGTGAAGTCTCTTGATGAAGGTTAGAGGGAGAATTATATAGGCTGGTGAATGTGAATTAATCTAAACATAAACCCATGCCCTTGAAAAGTCAAGTTTACTAAATCAAGCTTAGAAGGTTTGGGCACGTTGAGAGAATTAATGAAAGGAGATTGACGAAAATGGAAATGAATCAAGAGCGAATGGGAAAGTTGGAAAGGGAAGACCAAGGCAAACGTTCCTGGAACAAATCCAGGACATTTTAAATCAGGGCTAGGGCAAGAGTACTCTAAACCGACGAACTTGTATGAAAGGGTTAATGAGAATGAAAGAAGCGAAGGAGATATGCAAGGATCGTGGCAAGTGGAAGGTGGTCTCTGCCTACCCCTATGGGAATGAGACGTGATGCTATGTATGTATGTATCAAAAGATTTGCCACGAGCCCCAGATGGCATCGTTACGCCATAAAATATTTACTCACCGATATATTTATGATATTAAGCAACCTTAGCCGGAAAATTAGTGTAATTTTGTTACGATTAAAATTGCATGTAGGTATTTTGTAAGTGTTTATTATACGTGACATGTTGAAAGGTCACAGACATGAGTTTATTGTGTCATTGTACTATGAAAGTTGATAGCTTTATCTTTTATTGCATGAATATTTGGAAGTCTTTAATTTCAGTGCTTATACTTGCTTACTTTACAATGCTCTTATTTTTTGAAGTGAAACTTCTTTACACGCGCAATGAAACGCGTGATGAGCGTCACGAAGATGTGCAGCGTTTTTTATACTAATTCGTTTGAAGGCTAGCCAGTTTTAATATCTACAAATAACATGTGGCATTTTAATTCGCCGCTCGTCATTTAATACACTATTTTTCATTAAACAACGATATAGAATAAATCCACTGTGATGTAAGTGGATATTAAGCCAGGGGTCGGCAATCTACGGTCTGCGGGCCGCTAGTTGGCTACCCTGATCTAATAAACAACGACGTAGAATAAATCCACTCTGGTGTACGTTGATATTAAGTTAGGGATCGGTAACCTACGGCCTACGGGCCGCTAGTTAGCTACCCCTGATCTAATACACATTTTTGGATTAGTGTCTCTCAACTGTGGTTTTTTTACGTTGCATCCTGTTTGAAATTACAACTATACTAAAAAAGTTTCACATCAAAAGTATTTCATAAATTCACTTTTCTAAGTTTTTAATTCAGAAACAAAATTTAATTGCTAATTTCTAAAATTGACAAAAGACGAGCGGCATTTGTGTTTACAATTCGTCATTTGATATTTCAATCAATTATTTGTATTAATTTTCAACACTTAATGTATTTTAATGACAATTAAATTCATTAAATTCCTAACATTTCCCCCTTTTTTTCCTCCAAGTTACGAAAATCTAAAGTTTTATATTTGCAGAAATATAAACAAGACTTAAAAATTATTTTGCCAAAGAAGTTTTACTTTTGACATTTATAAGCACTTATAATTTTATATTATCTTATTTAACCAACCTGGACTCTAGTCCTTTAATGTCAAAGACAATTATAAAAACATTTTTTGAGTTATACAAATTATTCAAAATCATTGTAGGTTTTATTTTTGTTTATTAGATTGGATCTAGAAAATTTTCAACTCCATATATCAAAATATGAAGAGATCTAAATAAAATTGATAAAAAAGAAGTAATAACTTTTTAAAAAACATGTGATTACATAAACATATCACGTACGCAATAACTAACGCAAATGTTGCATTTTTCATGACAAAATAACGCCATAAGTATTAATATAAAAGCAGTTATAATATTTGATTTGTCATTCTCTAAAGTTGGACACAGAAATGATGTCTTCCTTTGCTTTCCTGGTCCTTTGTTTACAAGCTTGCTTGTTACAGGTATTTAAGTTCCTTTTTATTCGAAATTATTGTTTTTAATCTCTATCCGTTGGTAACAAAACTATCATTGGTATATTTGTAAAAAAAATACCGATTGAACCGTTAATAGTCAACATAGCAGACTTAAACGTTGGACTGTTCAGCGTGCCGCGCTTGTGGTGGTTATTGGTGCGGATCTCTCGCTCCCACCGTCATTAGAATGATGGTGAGCAGGGAGAGAGCATGGTGTGCTACGCTCTCCTTTAGCGGGGATGTCATAACGCGGAAGGAGATGACGAAACGATTGAGGGAGGCGATTGACCACTTCAACCGTTCGCAGGAAAAGGCCGGGAAGGAGGCGAGATGCCCACGATCGCTGTCTCCCTCCTTAATGGTGACCTTTGGGTAACGCAAGGTGGTTGGTGGTTTGCCAGGTTCTCCAGGCAAGTTTTGGTCATTGACCGAGTTGGGCATAAGCAGGCACATCGCTGGCGGGGTTGCGAGTGTCTGTCAGTCGCGTTCTCGTGACCCCGTCTCCGAGTAGGAGCACCACTGGGTTTTAGCCAGTATGAGTCCGGCATACCCTGGAACATCCTCCCGAGTATTCCAGGTATCCACGAGGATTTCCCAGCGTTAAAAAAATCACAATATCTTTATTCAAGTCGACTCAAAACACTTTTAAAACGTCAGTAGTCTGTCCATTCGTAATAAATCTACCACCAGTTCAGTAAGTTAATCCAGCTGTAGAGAAACCGGCAAGATACTCAACGGTTACTCTTTTAAATTTAATTTTGTATGCTACAATGTGTTTAGCTTTCATATGCAAGTCCTATGCAAGTCCTTAAAACTATGTGGAAGCAGGAGGTCAAAGTTTCTGAACAATATTGTCCTGGAAAGCAATTTTTTTTGCTTGGCGACACTTCTTTGCCTTCCAGATTATTGTAAGCCCAGTCCAGATTATTAAACTTGGACTGTCCGGATTAAATATCAGGAGACGTAAATAATATTAATGTTTCGCTTTCTTTACAAACCTATAATTTTATCCACAGAATGTCTACAGCCAGTGTCTTGGAGCTACTCCTTACGCTGCATACGGTCCAGGCTTTGGAATTCCACCAGGAATTGCAGCACCAGCATATGCTGGACTAGCCCCAGCTTATGGTTTGGGAGCTGAACTTATTGCGCCAGGAATAGCTGCTCCTTTAGCACCAGCAGCTTATGGAGGTGCTGGGGTAGGAGATGTGGCAGTTGTTGGAGAGATGCCAGTTGCTGGCACTACCCTCGTCGCTGGACAGGTGCCAATTTTAGGTGCGGTACGTTTCGCTGGGGACCTTCCAGCCGCTGGAACCGTATCCATCACTGGCAGCTGCGGCTGCGGATGCCATTCTGGCTACATTTACTAAGCACCAGTAATAATTTAATAAAAGAGTTTAATTTTATCAAGTATTTAATCGCTTTTTTATTTATTAACGTTTGAAGCTTTTTAGTACCTAAAGCTTAGTTTTAGTCAGTCACTGACAGACGTCATTGGGCTGGTTTCAGCCACTTTTTTTTGTAAAATAGCTTATGCTTATGATTTAGGTTTTTTTAATGTCAGTAGGGATATCGCGAGTTTTGTAACACATTTGCAATTCCATTTCTTCTATTGTCTATGGCTTCACTTACCATTAGATTAAAAGTATACTCGTTTGGGAGTATATCTCTAAAGCTCACTATATATATATATATATATATATATATATATATATATAACCACAGAGTAGAATGACATTGATATTTTATAACCTGTATGTCATTAAAAACAAAACAAAATTTGTCTTAAAAATATTTAATGGCACAAAATCTTTTATACAATAATAACTTAGATACTAAAATTCTCTTCCAGTCTTCTTAAATGGTCGATATTCGATTCCTGATTAGAGCTATGGCTTAGAATATTGTTTTTATAGAAGTCGAGATTCCTTTGCGCGGTCGCCATATTGCTGTACACCTCCCTAGGCACCGATGACAGCCGAGTTTGCGCGGGAACTTTGACGTTTCCTGTCAAACTGACACTTCGCTCCATATTTATAAAAGCTCTCTCGTTCGGAAACGTTGGCGATAAAAGAAATGGCATATCCGGTTTAGGGATATTTCTAAACATATTCCTATCTATAATTTGACTCTGTGGTACGTTCGCAATATGATTAAGGGATTTCGCCCATTGCTGCTGTTGGGTGGGTTGCAAACGATTAGGATAATTAAATATCCATAGTCTATCTCCAACGAACATAGGTCTTGGAGTTATTATACCTAAGCTGTTGTAATATTGCTGTGCTAGTATTTCGACATCGTTCGTGTATTTTCTCTTCCATTTCGTACGACGGTTTTGAAACCATATTTTTATCTGGAACAAAATGTTATTGCGTAATGGTAACTTGCTTTTGCTATTATTTACTTCTACTTCTAAATTTTGTTTACCAATACGTTTTAAATATTATTATTAATACTAAACCGCAAAATATTTTATTGCAAATACATATGTCTAAGGCTACTTAAAAAGTAAGATTTCATGTTGTTAAATATAAGATTAAAGCTTAAAATGTAAGACGAATAGTTTTCAACATTATAATAATAAACATCAACTTATAATAATTCATTTAGAAATACAATATAATTCTAAGTAATTTTGATGAAGCCGTTGTCATATCTGATATAGTCTGCAGACCTTAATGGATATGATATTCGTCGCTTCAACCGATGGACGTCCACTGCTGGACATAGGTCTCACGAAATGATGCCCACAAGGCCCGATCTTGCGCCGCCTGGCTCCAGCGGTTTGGTCGCGTAGAGAAACTCCGAGCATAGCCCTCTCCATCGCACACTGAGTGACTCTGAGCTTTCGAATAAGGCCCATAGTCAGCGACCACGTTTCCGATCCGTGGGTAAGCACTGGCAACACGCACTGTTCGAAGACTTTAATCTTCAGGCACTGAGGGATATTGGACGAAAAAGTCTTCCGGAACTTCCCGAACGCTGCCCAACCGAGTTGGATTCGGCGGTTGACCTCTTTCTCGAAATTGGACCTACCTAGCTGGACTATGTGTCCCAGGTATGTATACTCGTCAACAATTTCGAGTGTAGAGTTCTCAACGATGACTGGGTGGAGCGGAACATGGATATTGGACATAACTTTCGTCTTATCCATGTTCATTTTTAGGCCCACCTGTCGAGAAGCTCTGATGAGGTCATCGAGCAGTGCATTGAGATCTTCCAGAGTCTCTGATATTGCTTGCATCGTATTATTTTTGTAAAAGCATATATAAATGTCACATTCTTTAAATTTATCTTACCTGCGTTTCAGTTAATCGTAGTTGTCTAGCTAGTCTGCCTCTCGCTGCGACGGAAAGGTATCTATTTTTTTCAAACTCAGCTTCTAGGCTTTTTATCTGCTGCGCACTGAAAGCAGTTCTTGCTCTTTTACCGCGTGAACTATTAGAACCTGTAAGAAAAATAACGTTGAAAATATCGTTTATTTTCTTATTTACCAAATTTGATGTGATAACTTCTTATGCTTCGTTATGTTGCCAATCTGTCTAGTTTCCCTTTCTTTCACGCGGTAGGCAAGCTCCTGCTCTCTCGCTCTGACCCAACGCTAACAGCGCTAACCATATAACAAACAGATTTTGTTAATGCATAACCTTTCTTTACATTTCCATATTAATATACATAAATGAATAAAAACCTAAGCTTACTCAAGCTAAACAATGTCATTACAATTTAGATTAGTTTAGGTTATCACTTCTGTCAATCAACTCGAGACAAACGATTTTTTCTCTAAAAATATGCCAAAAATACTTCCCAAAGTTAAATTCGCCTATTACTACGCAAACCGATGCATATTCCGATATTAAAATACAACGACCGTTCGATCAATTAGTAGTTGATCAATTTAAGGACATTCTCCAATACCGAATAATCTAGATCTATTCAATTAGAATAGAACTAAGTAGTTATCACATAAAGCAACTGTTAATTCAGGCTCTAGTTGTTATATCGTATTCGGCCTTACATCAGTGAGACGGTGCGTGTAAATCTGTGCGAGGCTTTAGTTCTCTCGAAACTAAATTATGCCGATGTCGTAATAGGACCACGGCTATTGTCCAGGACAAAAAATATAATTCAAAAGGTCCAGAATTATTGCGCGCGCTTATGTTTTAATATCTACTAAACATGGATTATAGAAGACAATTGCACTTTGCTACACTTTTATTCGGTGTTGCAAAGTTCCCACATATCTTTATGCATTTACGCACCCCGACTCGGCGAGGGGGAAGAACTCGCAATACCCACTAAAACCCAGCGGGACCGTTGTCAACCATGAGTGGGGAGCCAGAGGCTCGTTGAGGCATTCCTCTCTGACCCGTCGGTTGTATTCGGCTCACAGATATTCTACGGGGGAAGAGGTTGTATGAACCTCCGCCTCCTGTTTCCTACTCCCCTTCGTATGGGCCGGAGTGTCTCAGCGGCATTCACCCTCTCCCTTTGCCGTGCCTCCTTAAGCGAGATGACAGTCTCGCAAAAGGAGGCAACCGCTCTCCAGGCCTGCTCACTGATGAGCATTACATCTATAATATTAGCCAGTGAGAGGTTTGTGCCGATCAGCGACGTCAAAATGAGTCGCTGAGAACCCCAGGCGGGACATTCTGCCACCGTGTGGTAAGCTGTATCTAACGAGGCACCACACTCGTAACAGCTGGCCGACGGCTCACAGCCAACAGTTTGATACAGGTATTTACCGAAGCAACCATGACTGGTAAGCACCTGTACCAACCTGTAGGAGAGCGATCCGTGCTCTCTGCCCAGCCACTTATCCAGATGAGGGCGGATCGCCTCTACTATAGCCACGCCCGCCGTTGGGGACCCGAGATCCTCCTGCCACCTTTGGGTCAAAGCTCTGTCAGCTAGAACCCTGACCCTTCTTAATTCATCAGCGTCTGGTAATTCCCCTCTGGTTCTCGCGGCTACTCTGCACTGGTAAGCAGTCGTGAGAACTTCCGCCCTGAGCTCCCATGGGGGATCACCTGCCAGGAGTGTGGCTGCCGTCCAAGATAAAGCTCAAATGGCCTAGTGATCGTGACATTATTTATTTAACCAGGGCTTCGTCAACTTTAATGATTATTCCATTGCACAACACGGCATCTTTCCAAGGAAGCTTTAAAGCTTCCTTGGAAAGATGCCGTGTTGTGCTCCAGCAATTTGTTGCTGCGTACTTAAGTACGCAGCAACAAATTGCTGGAACACAATCCCGCCTCCTTTTTGGCATCTATTGAATTTGCAGTGTCAAGGACCATAATATTGTTGTCGGTACTGATGTCAAGGCGAGCTTAGATGCTAAATATATGCATTTTACTTTTACTTTTATTAATTTATTTTACATACAAATTGTCTATATGTGTATATGTATGTGTGTATATATTCTTACACTGGATTTTTATCTGAAATAAATACATTATTATTATTACCTTCTAACAATTTCCGGAGAATTGCGAATAGATTAGACAGTAATTGTTAAGTTGTCACTGACGTATTAATTAAGAATTAATTATTTATTATGGATTATCTATTTATTGTCCATACGTTATTTTTAATTTTGTTTGGTGCGGCTACTTTTCTTGTTTTATGTAAATGTGATGTAAAAAAAAAAAGGTTATTATTATTATTATTATTATAAACATAGACATCCCGCGGCGGTTACATTTCATTGTAATATACGTTTAAAAAATTTATTTCTTAAAGAATTATTACATATTCACTAACGAGAAACATATAATACATATAAGCAACTGGTTTGCTTAGCAGTTAGATATAATCTTACATGTACCCTCACAATAGTTGTCATAGTGTAGATGGTTTCAGTATACCAAGTATTTTATTTAAGTAAACTTATGTCATTAAGGATGAATTTTTTAACTTAATTTTTAAATATACCGAATGACCCGGCATTCTTAACTTCTTTTGGTAAGTTATTGTGTATATTTTAATATATTTCTTTGACCTTGGGAAGTACGTACTCTTGGAAGTAAAATGTGGCTGTGGCCAAAACGATGGTTTTGGCTTTGCATTTGGTGTATTTTTGTGAATGTAATGTGTGTGCGAATGGATTTGTTAACAATTTTTTTATTAGTATACTATATTATATATGTGTGTTATGAATGAAGTTGTTTGATATTCATAAATTTAGTTTTTCTGTATAATTCTATTGTGGATGAAAAATAATCATAATTGGAAAAGACTTTTATTACTTTGTTTTGTGCGATTTGTAATTCTTTTAAATGAGCTTTTGTTGCGAATCCTTAGATTTCGATTAGGTATTGTGGTTTGACTAGAGGATTTTATATAATTTTGCGTACGCGAGTAATTAGGCAATGGCTTATATTACGTAGTTGTCCTATAAGAATAGAAAGTTTGTTTTTTATATGATTGATCTGCGTTTTCCAACTTAGATCATAGTCCAGTCATTTTAATTTTATACGTCTTAACCAAATTTGAACCTAAAAACAAGCAAGACCCCTAAAGTCTTGGCTCCACAGTTAACATGTTAAGTTAACATTAAATGGTAATGACATATAAACATGTAAGCAAAAACTGATACGTCCACATTAAAAGCGTTTCAAGTTAAGGATGTTGGAATCTAAACCTTGCGGCACACGATTTAAAAAGTTACCTGGCGTTTATTTTCGCGCGCTCATTAGCGCGGGAAACAATCCAAGATGGCGCATCCGACACGTTGATATATTGCCTCTAATTACTCAAAGTCTGAAGTGTTTATTGAAAATAGTTGTCAGGCGACGATAAGCAACGTCCGCCTCTGAATTTAACTTCCGTATTTAGCTAGCTAATTGTTAACTATTATAATTAAAAAAGTAATAAAAATGTTCTCTGTGTTTGTTCATATCATTATAAACTATTTCATTCTTTCTTCTAATAATAAGACAAGCGAACACATAAGACCGTGTCGTATATTGGGTTTAATTTACCACTACATCATTTTACATGCATAAAAACATTAACTCTTATAATAAAAAGACAATGTACATCATTTAACTTACGAAACCAAAACAAATTTGTTATAAATTCTAGTAGGCTGCGTAAAATTAACAACTCATTTAAGGGTAACTGTATACGTTTCTATAATAAACTCACACAAGACGTTCCAAAGATGTCAATTAATAAATTCAAAGTCTTTGTTAAAAGAAAGTTGATAGAAAAATAGTATTATAAGTTGCAGGATTACCTAGATGATGAAACTCGTGGAAGTGAACGAATTGCTCTAATTTGAATTAAAATATTATGATATTGTAATGATGATGGTAACAAAAAAATACCCGCTTGAGTTTGTTCTGGATTCTTCTCGGATCAGGGCGCGAAGGAACCCTCGTAACTTTAGATTTTAAGCCGTTCTTGAGTACCATCATCAGACGTATATTAGAATCAGAGTGTGGAAAAAAATCTTAATAATTATCAGTTTGAACATTATTAAGATTATATTATAGAAGACTATAATCAAAAAATAAAATATTATAATTCCAGCAGCTGCTGGTTTATCAAAGACTATACTTAAAAAAGTGTGTCTATTTCTGGAGAAAGTTACGTAGAACATCAGAAGTTTTAAGAAAACGTTACCACCATATTGACTTGTCTAATGTAACCTCCTTAGTGTTTTTAAGAATATACAAACTTTTTAAATGTAACCTCATAGCGTTTGACAGAATTGTCAGCAATTGTCAAATGCGCATATATACTCTACATGCGTGTATGTGTCAAAATCTACTGTCATGTGGTTTTTATCGTTAATATACTTTTATGCATGATATAAAAAAATGTTAGCATTGTGCACTCCTTTACATAAACTATTAGTGTGGTAAATTTTATACTCCGTCGGCGCAATTTTCATAAAAAGAGGTATAAAGTATGATACTATGATCGAGTGGTGAGGAATGATCTGTGGTCAACGTTATCAACGTACAGGGTGAGCGGTAATCTGATTCAAGCATTGAAATCTCTCTGTGAGGGTTCTAGTGCTTGTGTCAGAGGAAACGGGGCGTACACGGATTGGTTTCCTGTCGAAAGAGGGGTTCGACAGGGATGTGTTGCGTCACCATGGCTGTTCAACCTATTCATGGATAACTGTTTGACAGCTTTAAAAGAAAGTATGTATGGGTTAAGGCTGAATGAATTACTCATCAAATGTTTACTCTACGCCGATGATTAAGTAATACTTATGTCATCCGCTAATGAGCTTCAGGAGATGGTAAATATTATTAATAAAGCTTTGAAAGGGAAAGGAATCTAAGATGAATGGCAATATTTTGATTGATGGGGAACAAGTGGAAGAGGTGAAACAATTTGTTACTTGGGATCTAAATTTACAAAATATGAAACATGTGAAAGTGATATTAAAAGGAGAATGAATGCAGGGAATATGGTGAATGGTGCCCTGCACGCCTTTATGAATAGCCAGATGGTGTCTCAAAGGGCTAGACTGGCTATGCATGCTGGAGTGTTGGTGCCAACACTTATGTATGGTAGTGAAAGTTGGGTATGGCAGAAGAATCACAAAAGTAAAATAAATGCGGTAGAGATGAGAGCGTTGAGAAGCATGAGTGGATTAAAACTGAGTGACAGAGTGAGAAATAGTGTGATAAGAGAACGTTGTGGTATAAAAGAAGACGTNGCATGCTGGAGTGTTGGTGCCAACACTTATGTATGGTAGTGAAAGTTGGGTATGGCAGAAGAATCACAAAAGTAAAATAAATGCGGTAGAGATGAGAGCGTTGAGAAGAATGTGTGGATTAAAACTGAGTGACAGAGTTAGAAATAGTGTGATAAGAGAACCTTGTGGTATCAAAGAAGATGTAGTGACTAAAATTGGGAAAGATATGCTTAGATGGTTGGGGCATGTAGAGAGAATGAATGAAAGGAGACTGACAAAAAGGATTTATGAGTCAAGAGCGAATGCGAACGTTGGAAGGGGAAGACCAAGGTGAACATTCCTGGATCAAGTTCAGGACATTTTAATTAAGGGCCAAGTCAAGAGTACTCTAAACCGACGAACTTGTATGACAGGTTTAATGAGATTGAAAGAAGCGAAGGAGATATGCAAGGATCGTGGCAAGTGGAAGGATGTTGTCTCTGCCTACCCCTATGGGAATGAGGCGTGATGCTATGTATATATGTATAAAGTTTTAGCTTCTCGTATTATATTGATAATTATATAAATTTATTCATTGTTAATATCCCATATAGCCCTACTGGTCATTATTATTAACGCAATATATTGTAATTGATTTTTACGATAAAACAATTCGTATACGAAGTTGCCAATTTGTTATAGTTTTATAAAAAGATGCCAGAGGTTAATGAGACACAGGTGCGCAAGTACATATATACATATGTTTTAAATATACAGGTAAATTATTAATAAATAAGATACTTTGAAGTGCCAATAATAACTTCAAAGCGGCCTAAATTATTTTCTCATTCATCATTTTTCTGTTGACAGCTTTTTTTGTTTTATCGTGTTAACACCTGCATTGACGACAAATCTCAAGGTGCAAATCACAAATCTAGATGTAATAGGTTATTTAAAAGACAACTTCGTAATTTATGACATACCGTAAATTTAACGACAGAATAAGTTGAAATTATTTATTTTGTTATCTGTGTAATCATTCGGGACGAAATAATTTTCTTTTTAAATGTAAAGGATCGCAATCTATTATATATATTTATAAGCTTTCTTTATTTTACCAACATCGGCTCAATCAATCAACAAAGGCAAAGGTTTTAATCCATTTATTTGTTGAATACAGGTTACAAAAGTGTACACATATTTATAGGTTACACTGCAATCGCCATGTAACGGTGTGAAGATTTAAAATTATAACTAAAATGAGCGCGTTAAAAATGAAACTATTTACTTTCTTCAAAACAAATGAATATTTCTTTAGGATACAAATGAAAATAAATTCATTACATACATAAATACATGGCATCACCATCCTTCCACTTGCCACGATCCTTGCATATCTCCTTAGCTTCTTTCATTCTCATTAAACCTTTCATACAAGTTCGTCGGTTTAGAGTACTCTTGACCTGGCCCTTATTTAAAATGTCCTGGATTTGGTCCAGGAACGTTCGCCTTGGTCTTCCCCTTCCAACTTTCGCATTCACTCTTGACTCATAAATCCTTTTTGTCAGTCTCCTTTCATTCATTCTCTCTACATGCCCAAACCATCTAAGCATACCTTTGTCAATTTTAGTCAAAATTCATTAATAATTAAATTCATTAACATCCAAAATTAAGTCCATCCGCTCAAAAGACACGAAAACACAGCTTTTACAAGCCTAAAAAACCAATACACACGTAAAGCAATTAATGTCAAAGTATCGTCACTTGTCAACGGCTAACATCTTTTCGCGCCATTGTAATGAACCGCCATCATAATTACACAGATAAAAAACTTTTGTACTATTTATTACATTAGCAATAAGTTCCAAATTCAAATGCCCGCGAGTTCGAAATAAGAAAAAATAAACTTGTCTATGACCGCTTGACACACGCGGCGTCGTTCGAGAACCCGTCCGCTTCTGTAATAGAATTTTACAGCTTTTTAATGATCTCCGACCACTTACTAAATTTCAGACGAGAAAGTTTCTTTCATCTTTATTCATTTTTTTCCCCACTCGCCGTTGAATAATTACTGGGGAGAGAGATTTAGCTAACAAGGGACGGGAGGCACGGAGATTTATCTTTTCGTAACAAATTTAGAAAATGAGACATCAGTGCTCTGTTGGTGTGTGCGTTCGGAGATCGTTTTATTTGTCACGGGAATGGACGTCATGGAACCAATTCAAACGGCTAATTTGAATCTCGACGCTGAAAGCTTCTTTAACAGCACGACTACGAGACGATCTTTCAAATATATCCCAAAATAAACTGTCTCTACAAAAACTAAAGCCATGTACCAAGCGATTTATCGCAAACTATAAAGACTGTCACGATTTTTTTGTTAGCAGTTCGTAAATAAATTAGCGGGCGATTTTTATAGGCGATTTTGTTGTTATTAAGGGAATTCTTTAACCCATAAATTTCAGATAACGTTCGAATAAAATTTTAAAGTGTTTAAATTTCTTAAATGAATTTTTAATAAAGCAGTTTATTATCTTCAAATACATTCACTTACCATGGGGTTTGCCGACATTTTTTTAATGTTATATTTATAATTCTGATATGAGGACCTTTAGAAATAAATATTCTCCTTTTTCCATTTAACCCCAAATGATTTGAAAATTTTCCCTATATTATTAGTGTTAGATTTTTTGACAAATCAGAATAAAGATCGACAACAATTAAAATAAGGTTTTACAATTTTTAACATTTGCAGTGTGAAAATAGAATCATAAAATTGCACTTTAATTGAAAGAAATAATGAACACAGAAAATATAAGTAAATGTAATAATAAAAAATATTTTTTAATTCAAATTATTTTTTTCGGGAAAGAAAATCATTTAAATTATTGGGGCCACATATAAAATTTAAACTAGTTTTTTCGTCTAATAAACCAAGAAAAATATCGTATAAATTACAAAATAACAAGTAATTATCATTTACTTATATTTCCTGTGGAGACGAATTTTCTCAACTGTATATAACAAATTGAAATTCATTAGGACACAATTGGGAGTTGACAATTTTAGATACTATAACAAATTATAAGAATAATAATAATAATGTAAAAAATACTAACAGGTTTATAAAATAGCAAACTAAAAATATATTCTTCTATCGAACTGCAGCGTGGAGTGCGACAGGGAGATGTTATCTCCCCGAAGCTCTTCACTGCGGCGCTGGAAGACCTTTTCAAGCTTCTGGAGTGGAACGGACTGGGCATCAACATCAACGGCGAGTACATCACTTATCTACGGTTTGCCGATGACGTTGTCATTATGGCAGAGACTCTCGAAGATCTCAATACAATGCTCGGTAACCTTAGCAGAGTTTCTCAACAGGCGGGCCTGAAAATGAACATGGATAAGACGAAAATTATGTCTAATACCCATGTACCGCCCACACCCAGTCATCGTTGAGAACTCAGCTCTCGAAATTGTTGACGAGTACACATACCTGGCACATATAGTCCAGCTAGGTAGGTACAATTTCGAGAAGGAGGTCAACTGCCGAATCCAACTCCGTTGGGCAGTATTAGGAAAACTACGCCAGATATTTTCGTCCGATACTCCTCAGTGCCTGAAGACCAAAGCCTTCGAACAGTGCGTGTTGCCAGTGATTACCTACGGTTCAGAGACGTGGTCGCTGACTATGGGCCTCATGCGAAAGCTCAGAGTCACTCAGCGTGCGATGGAGAGGGCTATGCTCGGAGTTTCTCTACGTGATCGAATCAGANTAATTCAAATTATTTTTTTCGGGAAAGAAAATCATTTAAATTAATGGGGCCACATATAAAATTTAAACTAGTTTTTTCGTCTAATAAAACAAGAAAAATATCGTATGAATTACAAAATAACAAGTAATTATTATTTACTTATATTTCCTGTGGAGACGAATTTCCTCAACTGTATATAACCAATCGAAATTCATTAGGGTACAATTGGGAGTTGACAATTTTAAGTAATGGAAAAAAATACTAACAGGTTTATAAAATAGCAAACTAAAAATATATACTTTAATAAGGACCAAAGCACAACGTCTATCCAACTGCAGCGTGGAGTGCGACAGGGAGATGTTATCTCCCCGAAGCTTTTCACTGCGGCGCTGGAAGACCTTTTTAAGCTTTTGGAGTGGAACGGACTGGGCATCAACATCAACGGCGAGTACATCACTCATCTACGGCTTGCCGATGACGTAGTCATTATGGCAGAGACTCTCGAAGATCTCAATACAATGCTCGGTGACCTCAGCAGAGTTTCTCAACAGATGGGCCTGAAAATGAACATGGATAAGACGAAAATTATGTCTAATACCCATATACCGCCCACACCCAGTCATCATTGAGAACTCAGCTCTCGAAATTGTTGACGAGTACACATACCCGGCACATATAGTCCAGGTAGGTACAATTTCGAGAAGGAGGTCAACCGCCGAATCCAACTTTGTTGGGCAGTGTTCGGTAAACTACGCCAGATATTTTCGTCCGATATTCCTCAGTGCCTGAAGACCAAAGCCTTCGAACAGTGCGTGTTGCCAGTGATGACCTACGTTTCCGAGAAGTGGTTGCTGACTATGGGCCTCATGGGAAAGCTCAGAGTCACTCAGCGTGCGATGGAGAGGGCTATACTCGGAGTTTCTCTACGCGATCAAATCAGAAATGAGGAGATCCGTAGCAGAACCAAAGTCACCGACATAGCCCTACGAATCGCGAACCTGAAGTGGCAATAGGCGGGGCACATAGTACGAAGGACCGATGGACGTTGGGGGCTGAAGGTGCTGGAGTGGCGACCCCGAACCGGACGGCACAAGGTGGACCGATGATATTAAGAGGGTCGCCGGTAGCCGCTTGAGCCAGGCGGCGCAATATCGGGCCTTGTGGACGTCATAACGTGAGACCTATGTCCAGCAGTGGACGTCCATCGGTTGAAGCGACCACGACGACGACGACCCCGGTTCCGCTGGTCTAGCTTAGCATTTAAAACATTTCATCAACTTGACACTAGCTGTGTTTTAATTAGCTAATGAATAAAATATATAATAAATAAATATGTCAAAGAGAAGACTTTTAATTGGCGCCAGAATGTAACATGGCGTCGTCACAGAGGCATGGCGTAAACGTCAATGAGACGCGAAGGCGCGAAGTCGCGACGTTTTTTATCTGTTGAATGAATTATCATGTGTCGTGTTACATACTCTCCGCTTACAATGATTAATTTGTAAAACTATCTTCAGAAGCGAAAAGAAACATTGCTTTTTATTTAAAAAATATGATAATTGTCGCTTTTTTAACATGAGACATCCGTTCGGATGTTTTTTTTTTATCACCTGGATCGATTAGAAAGAAGAAAGAAAAATATCTTTATTTATACATTATGCCACACATCACAATATATTTTAGTACATTTTACAATACCCTGCGATGTGTAG
>JACTOM010000924.1:2834062-2863919 GCA_015832385.1 Elymnias hypermnestra | reverse complement strand
CAGCTGAGCTACCACAATCCCGCGGCCAGCCTTCAGCATCTCGACTGACACTCTGTCATACCCAGCAGCCTTACCTGATTTCATACCTTTTATCGCTTTCATGATGTCATCCATACTAATCTCGCTATCACTTGTCTTACATTCATTGCTATCCGCAGAGGCCATATTTACCTCTGCTTCATTTCTTTCAAACAAACTTTCAAAATGATCCTTCCATCTCTTCAATATCCATTCTTCTCCTTTTATTAAACTTCCATCTAAACTTCTGATTTTACAAAGCTCCGAGGAAGTAGATCTCCCTCGGGCAAATTGTATTGATTTCCAGAAAAACTTTTTGTTTGACTGAAAATCATCAGAAAGTCTCCTATCATACATATCACTGTATTCTTCTTTTTTCTTTCTTACAGCTTCTTTCACGATTACTTTCACCCTTTTGTATTCCATTCTTGCCTTTTTTACGTCATCATTCGTTGCCTTTTGCATTCGTTGGTTCGCTTTTGTAGCCAACCAATCGGACCAAGCTTTCTTCTTTTCACACACAGCTGCTTGAACATTTTTGTCCATCCACAAATTCTTCTCTTTCTTACCTTTCCTCCTTTTAGACACGCCACATACATCAATAGCAGCACCAACCACTCCATCTTTAAATTTATTCCATAAACTTTCAATCTCATTTCCTTCGTCTTCACTCTTGAATCGCCCACTCAAATTTTTCAGATATTCTTCTCTAACATCCTCTTCTTGCAATCTCTCCACTTTTATTCGTTCAAGAATGCTCGAGGTTTCCTTCTTTCTATGGCGCCACCGATTAAAAAGACCACCGATTCGGGCAACAACCAGGTAGTGGTCAGTATCGATGTCGACCCCGCGGTATACCCGAGCATCTAGAACTTTCTTCTTCAGTTTTAGCTTAATAGATCAGAATTCCATTAAATTGGAACCTTGATTACTTCTTAAAATAGAAAGAATATATATGAATAACCTTATTCAGCTGTGCCATCTGATATTACTTTCAACAGCAAAAACGTTTTGCAATAAATTGACGCCTCCTACATATATATAAAAAAAATATATATATATATATATATATATATATATATATATATTTATGATTATCCCGCCCCATTTATGAACCTAGGTCATCGTTTCTGTAAATCATGTATGATAATATTATGCTAAAATAAATCTTGTGCACAATTCAAACGTGATAGAAGTGATACCTTTAAAAATATTGGCTTCCAGATAATGAGACGAATGTAAAAGGCAAGAGGACTATGGTAGGCTTAAGCAATGATTTAATGTGAACTCCCACCATGCCTTGGTGGAAACGATTTTTTTTTTAATCAAAAAAAAATCGTGGTGATGATGGTACCCAAGAACGGCTTAAAATGTAAAGTTACGAGGGTTCCTTCGCGCCCTGATCCGACAAGAACCCAGTCGGGAATTTTTTTTGTTACCATCATCATTACAATATCATATTAGTTTACTATATTTAAATTAAAATTAGAGCAATTCGTTCACTCCCACGCGTTTCTATCGTCTAGGCAACTTATAATACGATTTTTCTATCAACTTTCTTTTAACAAAGCCTTTGAATTTATTAATTGACATCTTTAGAACGTCTTGTGGGAGTTTATTATAGAAACGTATACAGTTACCCTTAAATGAGTTGTTAATCTTATGCAGCCTACTAGAATTTATAACAAGTTTGTTTTGGTTTCGTAAGTTATATGATGTACATTCACTCTTTTTATTAAAAGAGTCAATGTTTTTATGTACATACAACAAGTTTTCTAATATATATACGCAGTGAACTGTCATTATGTTAACTGCCTTGAATTTGTTTCTTAGCGACTCTCTTGGACCCATATTGTAAATCGCACGAACGGCCCTTTTCTGCAGCACAAATATTGCATCTATATCAGCAGCATTACCCCAAAGTAGAATACCGTACGACATAATGCTGTGAAAATAGCTGAAATATACAAGTCTGGCAGTATCAACATCAGAGCCTGTTCGATAGACCACTTATATGGGCCCCCACTGTAATCTGTTATCTAACGTAATGCCTAAGAAAACGGTACTGTCTACAAGGTCTAGTTCCTCATTATTAAGTTTAACAATGGTTTGCATTTGTTTAACATTAGGCAAACTAAACTTAACACATTTTGTTTTATTTGCGTTGAGCAATAAATTATTAGCTTCAAATCATTGTACCACTTTATTGAGAGAGTTGTTTACGTCGTCATAATTTGTTCGTCGCCTATTAATCGTAAACAGTAGCGAAGTATCATCAGCAAACGGAACAATCTCATGATCACCCTTAACAAAGTAAGGAAGGTCATTGATATAAATGAGGAACAGAAATGGTCCTAATATGGAACCCTGTGGGACTCCCATTTTTATCACAGACCCCGTAGAAAACTTGCCATTGACACATACCTTGATTGGAGAGGACACCAAGCAGAACACGAACATAACAAACACTCTATAATGCTTCCTATTTCATTCTATCCCACGTTCAATCTTATCAATGTACGTGTCTATTACTTTTTACTGTCGCTTTTTCGTTTCATTGACTTTCAAATAACTACGACGCTAATGAAAGTTTTCACTTCAATAACATAAGTACAGGTAAGAATTTATATTCGTCTCAGCCACCAGTCCAAATCAGTCTAGATATCTTAAGGAGCTTAAGCCAAAGACGGGACCTGATGGAATTCCATACTTCATATTTAGGGATTGCCTTTTAGTATTGGTGAGGCCGTTGCTTCACATCTACAACTTGCGTTTAAGAACAACTGTATTTCCCGAAAGATGGAAAGTGACTAGGGCAGCTCCAGTTCCTAAAGGGGAATCGAAAGCAAGGCTTGATGGATACATGTTATGTAATACTCATACCTGTACATATAAAATACCTAGCTTAGTACCCTTCAATATTGTCATTCCATATTATCACTAGTACACTCATTATCATTGTAAACATCAATTAGTAGATAAGGTTCAGTACAATAAATAGTTACTAGTTAAGTTAACAACCCTCTCACACCCTCCACGTCGCCATCCCTACCACATCGTCCTACATAAATACTCCCTCATTCCTTAATACATACACATTCTATATCCAACACTCTTAGTTCTAATATTGTTACTCTGTTTCTTTTAAATCGTAATTAAGTTATTGTTTAATTTTATTTTAAATTATAAAGTTAAGTGAATAAATAGTTTTTAACAAAAAGGACAAGTTTGTTTAACTGCCACATAACATACAGACCTGAGCCTATAGACAAGTTACATTCGAAGATTGCTAACGCTCAAAAAATGTATGGGAATGACGTTTTATTTTTCGATTAGAAACGTCATTCCCATACATTTTTTGAGCGTTAGCAATCTTCGAAAGTAACTTGTCTTGAGGCCCTGTAGCTGTTCTGTCATCGCCGTTCTGTTAACAGTAAAATGTAAAAACGTAATGTAAAATAACAAATGTAATGCCAAATGTTGCCTTGAATAAAGACTTATAAATTCATAAAATCATTTACGTAGAATATCCGTCATTAGTAAAAAGATTTTTCGATCCAGTAATTTTTAGCTTAATTTATTAGATATATTTAAAATGTAACACTTTCTTCTATAATATTAGAGAAGAGATTTATTTGTAATCTACACTAATATTATAAAGAGAAAAGATTTGTATTTTTGTATGTAACGAATAAACTCAAGAAGTACTGGACCGATTTTAATCATTCTTTTTTCCTTAGAAAGCTACATCACTGAGTAACATAGACTATATTTAGTACTAGATTACTATAGAAATCTTTAGAAATTCCTATTAAAACCAACAGAAGGTGTTGAAAAATTAGCCATAAAACGTCTTTCATCGCCATACCCTGTGAAGAGTATTAATGATGGGACAAAAAAATGTTCGACAATATTATAGAATATATCAATGTCTACACAAAACTTTGCGAGACCATATGTCTAACTATTGTAGTTACGTCACTACTTTTTTACATTTAACAAATTGATAGAAATGGCGATGAAAATCATACCGTGTTATCCATACCATTTATAAATTTGTAACCAAATAAATAATTTAATATGGAAGACTGTCTCAATACCCGATGATTGCTTTTTGAATTATTGAAATCGGATATTCCATTCAAAAGATATCATGAAATTAAAATATGCCGCAGCAGCGGCTACCACGCAGCGCATCGATTAACTAACTTGACTAGAGAGGAGCAGTGCGGGTAGTAGACGCATGCGACATTGAATATTTCGAATTTTTTTAACACATTTTTATGCTTCACTTAAAAAGTTCTTTTCAGAGCTACTTAGTTTTAGTATTAGGAATCACACTTTTTTTAATATTTGTGAATTCATGGTCGTTTTAATGATCATGCTTATAACTTAAATATCTGTACCTATTTATGTCTATCCGTGCGAAGCCGGGACGGGCCGCTAGTTTGTAATACTTTATTGTCTCAGAACCTTCCTTTATACGACATTTGACACTGGAGTTTGAGGAATACATAATTTTCTTTAGATTGACATTTTAAACTTCGTTATATCTTTTGAATGGACTGTCCGATTTTAATAATTTAAATAGGATTTTACAGGTATTGAAACGGTCTTTAATAAAATATCATTTAAAAGGATAAGAATTAATACAGAGGGATAAATAATATGGTTTGATTATTGTCAGAACTTCTATTAACTTTTATAATTTAAAAAAGTAGTTATAGTGGCCTAACTACAGTAGTTGGATATATGGCATCCTGGGCTTTTTGGTAGATATTAATGCTACCATAATATTGTAGAACATATTTTTGTACCATCTTCTATAGTTTTCGTAGCGCACGCGATGACAGATTTTTGTGACCAATTTTTTTCTCACCTTGGTTTATATTAAAGCATTTATCTTAGGGATCCCTATTTTTTTAAAGAAATTAATATAGCTTATGTCGCTCAGTCATAATGTAGCTTTCTAATCATGAAAATATTATCGAAATCGGTCCAATAGTTTTTGTATAAAAACGTAACAAACATAGATACAAAATCGCAAATCTGTCCTCTTTATAATATTAGTTTAGAAGTGGAAAGTACCACTGTATATAAACACATACAGAACTAGTGGAGATACCAATGCGTTAAATGTTTGAAAGACAATTTTCAAATCTCTTAAAAGCTCAAAAATAATACCGGAGAAGTTTATTCTGTTTTCTCTTGCGTTACCTCTAATCCTTCATCATTTTCTTGCCCATATCCCTCTAGGTGGGGTCGGCACAGCATGTTTCCTTACGCCACTTCAATCTATCCGCTATCATTTCTTCATTCACACCCCTTACACGCATCTCCTCTTTCACATAGTTCATCCACACTTTTTTTTAGGGCCCTCTTGCATACATGGCTATCCTCCCTTCTCATGACATGTCCAAACTAGGACAGCCTTTCACTCCTTAGCTCGCTCGGTCACTGGTGCTACTCACACAATTCCTCTAATATACTTAATCTTATCTAATTTTGTCACTCCACACATCCATCTCAACATTCACATCTCCGCTGCATACAATTTCCTTTCATTCTCCCCTTTGGTAGCCCAGCACTCTGATCCATACAGGATGACAGGTCTTACGATCGTCTTATAAATTTTCTCCTTTAGTTTGAGGGGCATTTTGGCATCGCAAATTGTTCCCGAGACCTGCCTCCACTTCATCCAACCTGCATTTAATTCTCCTTATTCTTAAATTCTTTTCAATCTATAATTTACTGCCGCTCGTCATTGGATTGTTAATCAAACAATTTTGAAGTGAAACGCACGTGGGTGTGCAGCGTTTTTCATGCTATTTCGTTTGAAGGTTAGGTATTTTTAATATATACAAATAACATGTGTCATTTTTATTTACAATTCGTCATTTGAGATTTCATGTGAATATTAATGTCAATAAAATTAATTAACTTCCTTTGTCCCTTCCCTCTAAGTCTCGGGAATGTAAAGTTTTAGATTTGTATAAATATAAACAAGACTTTAAAATTAGTTTGCCAAAGCAGTTTCACTTCTGACATGTGTACTTTATACGCACGCACTTTTTTTTTTAATATACGATAAACTTGGGCCTACAATCGCTCTTCATGATTATGAGCAGTTTGGCTTTCATTTTTTTTATAATTGAGTGTTCTGCAATTTGGAATATGGATCAGGAAAAAAGCTCCATGTTAATGTATATCTATAATCTATTTATAAGGACTATCAGCATGAAGGAGATGACATTCATACGTGACTATGGAGATTTAGGAAACCGGAATCCCAAAGAGGCAGATTCATTACTGATAAGAATATATTTTAATACATGAAATAAAAACAAAGTTGTATTGCCATATTTTAGGGTGAAGAGGGTTCAGAAATTATTTCACGGGTAGAACATACGCATTTTTAATAAGATACCACAATCAGTTTTGGATTTGCCTCCACATAGTTTTAAGAATATGTCAAAAACATCCTTTTACAAAAGGCATATTATAATGTTGAAGATTATTTAAGCGACAAAGATCTTTGGACTTGATTCCAAACAAAACTACATTTGAAAGAGTAACCGCTAACTTTCTTGTCGGTTTCTTCTCAGAAGAAACAAATTTCCGAACCGGTGGTAGGTTTTATTACTAATAGATGGACTACTGACTATTCAAAAGTGTTTTTTAAGCCTACTTGTAAGGAAACATCAGTAATATAAGTGGCACGTATGATAATGTGATCATTCGTTTAAAAAAATCACACTATTACTCTATTGTCACATGCTTTTATGATGTTAATTCCAATTTCTAGCAACTTAAAGTAGGATACAGTTTTCTAAGTAAGACTGTTAATGGAAACAATTTTGCTGAATCTATTGGTTGGCCAAAAATTTCTGATTTATATTAAATTACCTGATTGATATTCAGATGTCTTTGCTTCAAGAAAATCTTGAGTATCACCAGCCGTGGAACTTTCAACGTCCAACTGCTCTGAAGAACTACTGTTATCATCTGAATCCAAGTTTGTCCGTTCTTTATTAAACGCACTCAAATAATCAGAAGTAGAAGCCTCTCCACTTTTGTCACTAACAAATTTATCAGCAAGCAAGTTATCTATCGAGAAAGGTAACTTAGCTTCTGGTTTATCATTTTTCGTTTGAATTTGCACGTCCATTTCCACCGATTCCGATTTAATTTCATCCATTACTGTAATCAGTAATTTTACTTAAACTTTTATGATTAATTTAAATTTATTCTCAACACAATCAGTTGCATTCACTGAAACGTCAGCGGTATTAATAATATCGATTTATCTTTTGGGATACCATAAAAATTCTTGCATTCATGAAACGTATTGCCACTGCGCTCGCGCCGGAGGAACTGGAGACGTTTAAGTCCTCATTAGAGACATTTTTTTCTAATTTAATGTCTAACATCTCACACACGACAATAATTTAAACTAATACGAAAACTAACGACGCGTTTTTATCAAATTGGTATACAGAATCGACTGCGTTGGTAACGTTAAACATTGAAATTGAAACCTAAAATTTTAGCAGCCCTTATATTAATCATCTATAGAGTTTAAAATCCTTTAATACTAAATCATCTGGCAATGATTCCGATTGAAATGAAGATGGAGAAGTTCGACTAATGGGCGTATGTGTGGATGACAACGCTGTATGCCGCATTTAAGATGACTCTAATGAAATCTAGACTTAAAAACGTAGTGGAAGAAAGTGCATATTAGATTGTGTTAATTTAAAAGATGCAAATAGCTTTCAACCGTCGGTTTTGAGATATAATTAGCTATAAGCCAATGAGACGGTTGTAGGCGTGGTTCTTATGCGCAAGCGTCTGTCTTTCGGTACATCAAATTGAAATTTATTTAAGGATCACCGTGAAATATGCGAGTGTCCATTAATTGTGATAATTATATTGTTAGTTTGTTTAATTGGACGCGTCACATGGTTGAGATTTTCTAGTTTGTGAGTCTTAATGAGTGTATTGACTGAGTTTAAATACGTTTATATTGTAACAACTAATTACAGTTGAGTTTGATTTGTGTTTGAGTTTAAGTTGTCGCTTCTGTGTTCTATTTGATTTGGATTTACGTTCAATTTAGCAATAATTGATGTTCTTTCACGGTAATTTATACAAAGACAATCGGTCTACATTTAACAAGCTTGTATGAACTAAGTTCAATCGTGGCCAATTGTGTTTGTGAAAGAGACATAGATGGATGCAAAATATTATCTAGTAGGTTTTGTTGAATTGTCTCCACTTCAATTGTGAATACTTCTGAATAAAAAGTAGCCTGTATCATTCTTCAACATCCATTGATATATATTTATTCGAAAACGTTGCTACGGTCAGAGGTACAAGCTTCGATTCTGGATCTGAATTGGTGGAAGGCTTCAGCCGTGGCCGTGGCTAGTTATTGCCTTTTATCAGATTAGTCAGCTTGCATTTTAGACTGTATCATCTCTTACCATAAGGTGTGATCAAGCGATATCCTGTCAGTAATAAAATAGGCTTCATCCGTGGCTCCCTACCACGACAGTAGTACAAAATGTTAATTTCTATAATGTTAATTTAACTTAATTAATACATTATCAGGTCAGGTATATAATTTTAGTAAAGATAATTTTATTAGTATTTAAACTTATTATATCAAATCTAACAACAGAAAAAGTATAGTTTGATTATATTGACAATACTGCTTTTATGAAAGGCCAAAAAGACTAGAATGCAAACTTGTGACAAATGACAAAAAATCTGCTGTTGTTAATGTGTCATAGGTTATAAACAAACTGACCTAGTTGAAATATTTTTTTCCTAAAACATAATTATATATGAAACTACCGTTCGTTAATAATTGAGAGATCAATAAATAACACCTAAAACCGAACCGTGCCCTTTTAAATTACCGACACATTTTGTCATAATTAGGGCGGGAATCGGGATGGCGCTTAATTTTTTTTGCTGCTTTTTATAGACTAAGATTGATGCGCATTCGGCCGCTCTAGAATTTGGTTAAGTGTGAGTTGAGTTTAGATCGAAAATAGAAGAAGGAATTCTTCAAATTAATTTCAGACACGGCTAGGTTGTCACCTATTTATTTGCTAGATAAAAATACAATGTTATACTTAATAATCAATGCTTATTGTATATTGAATCAACATAAACTGTTTTTTTAATGACATGGCATCGAAAAAAAATACTTTGTAATTGTTTAATACTTTGTAAATACAGGAATGTATCCTTTTATAACTCCTGTAATTGTTTTTCATTAAAATTGCAAAATCCCGAACTGTGTCTGTAAAATAAAATTTTTTTTCAATATCGAATGAATCTTTTTACTTAAATCTGTAAAATAAAATTAAAAATGCTATATTCTAGTAGATTTTGTTTCAGATAAAAATCGATATTCGAGTAAGTAAATAATAAATTCCTGTGATGAAGACAAACGACATTAATTTCAAAGGTACAATAGACGGGACAAATAATAAAACTGCTAACTGTATTTCGTTCAAACTCCATGGTATTATAAAGATACATGATCAAAATCTTTACTGACTTTCATACTTTTTCATTTAATTTAGATTATAAAATGAAATGGGGTTAAAACCCCATTTAAATTTAAAATATTTATTACGCAAAATTTTGTCTTTTAATAATTTACTAGCTGAACCAGCAAACTCCTTGCAGAATGTTTCAACATTAGTAAAGAAAGTGATCAAAACTTAACCGTAACAATATTATAGTTACGATCAGAAATAGTTGGTTGTCAATGTCAAATGTCAAAAACAAATGAAAAGAAAACCAAAAGTATTCTTTTAAATTTAATTTGATTTCTGAAAGTCGGGACAAACATCAAACGTTTGACTTTCAAAAGCAAAAAAAAAACCGGAAAGAAACTTCATTTTTAAATGAAATTTAATTTCAAAACGACTATATTTTCTTTGATTTCTATGAATATCAAATGTTTGGTAGGTAGGACTGGTTTCAAAGGTAAAGCGAAATAGATGTTTTTACTATATTCCAAGTTTTGCCCTCGTAAACCTTCCCTGGACTTCCGTAAATAATTCCAAAACAACATTAGGCACATCAGTGCACCCGCTGTCGAGTTTTAGCGGGACTAATGAACAGTAATCCATTTTTATATATTAGAGTAGCAGACCCGACAGACTTCGTTCTGTCAGCAGTACTAATGATCTATAGCTCTTACATTTTTTGACAATTCAATTGGTTTTGAACTTTGCGCAGCGGTAAGAAAGTGCAAATTGAGTCTTGCTTAGACAACAGTAAGTACTTGTAATTTATTATGAACTTTGTTGAATAGCAATAAAGATCAAATTGACTCTACATTTACTTAGAAAACGTTTGAATGGCAAACAGAAAAGGGATGTTTTAAGGATTTGAAAGAAGGATAATTTTTAAACAAGAGATAGTAGCATAAAAAAATGCGATATTTACAAAACCTAGAAATGTATTAACAAAAGCGTTGCTATAGACAATGGTATAATAATTCATGTCACAACCTTGTGGATGCGTGGGTAGATGCGTGGGAGTGCGTGGGTGATGCGTGGGAGTGCATGGGTGGATGCGTGGGAGTGCGTGGGTGGATGTGTGGGAGTGCGTGGGGGCATGCGTGGGAGGGTGTGTGGAACGCGTTTATAAGCATTAAAGTGTCGTTGGACATTTTGCCGGTCTTTGTGCGCATCGTAGCAGACATAAATGACTATCCACATAAATTTGGAAAAAAATGGTAATGGGTCGACGGAATTCAAAAAATGAATAGCCTAAAACCTTCTACAATTATTTCCACGTCGAATGGTCATGGTCTCCTGCCAATCGGTCCAGTAGTTTTCAAGTTTATCTATAACAAAGAAAAATAAAGTTGCTTTTATATATATAGATAGAAGATAGATATACGAGTTGATAGAAGAACCTATTTTTATAGATGCCTAGTTCATGATAACACCATTGTATATATTTAATCTAATTACCGTTTTAAAATATATGAAAGAAAATTGATATGGTGGTCAATTAACCTTAAATAAACGTATACTTTCTGCCTGCAGTACCCTAAAATTATTGAAATACCAATGTAAACAATTTCACAAGCGCCATTTCCGCATATTTGACATTGAACTCGTCAAATCGCTTCGGTGTGTGCTATTCGAGCAATAATTCACACGTGAGCGTTGCACTGTCTTGTTTTTTGTCCCATTTACGGATAAGCAATGGCAAATAAGTATAACATTTACCGATTACAATTATATTTTTAACAAGATAGAAATAATCATAAATAAATATTGAATTATATACATACTTGCCAAGTTCGCTAGGTACAAACTTTATTATTTTCTGATGGTCCTGATGCTTAAGCCCTGTATTAAGACCTACCCTCAAACAGCTTTTCGTATTCTTTTCTCGATTGTATCTTGGAATAAACATAACAAAGTTAAATCAATTCTATGTTAAAAGGATTTCCAATAGTAGATACTTAGATAAAATTGCAAAAATAGCACGTTTTTCCAAACCATGTAAATAATATCAGGTCGGGCTGTGTGATTTATTGTCGCAACGATTATTTATATACTACTAGTATTTTACGAATTGAAGAATTTGTCTTACATAGATAGTAAATTCTTTATTGCACACAGTATCAAGTTAATATAATTTATTACAACAAATTATTATACTAATAAACGTATGTGCAAGGGCGGCCTTATTGCTTTGAGCAATCTCTGCCAGGTAATCCTGGAATTTATAATAAATATTATTATATAATCCAAATATCCTTTATTTGGATAAACTTATCACTATATAATTCACGCGGTTAAAACCCTCTTATAAGTATAAGTATAGGTTCCAAATTACAAGTTTATCAATCTTTAAGATTAATGTTAATAATTCAATTTTAACAAAGAAAATTAAGTACAACTATGTTATTTTTTAAAATTATAGTGAAATGATAACTAATTGAAGTTTAAAATTGTGTGAGTATGGCTGCTTAAGTAGGTATATATGGGTAAGTATATAAATTTCAGAATATTTTAAGCGTCCTCGTAACTTGAAGATAATAGGCATTGGAAAAGTACTTTTCTGCATTTATACTCATATGATGTATATATAAATTTTTATTTACTATGTTATATAAATGGGTAGATTGTGTATCATACCACCGACATACAGATTCAGACCTAGCATTAATTCGACAACATACTTTAATAGTCCTATGCTTATCTAGTACTTGGAAGTTGAACGCAATGGATTTATGTGGTATCAAAATAGATTTAAAATGGATATTTTCCTGATTGACAGAAAACCGGCTTTTTGATCAAGTTTATCTATAGGATATTGGTAAGGCCCTAAAAAACATACCCTTTTCATTTACTTTTCATAATAAAAATTAAAAGTAGATTTAATTAATTTACATATTGTTAAATTTTATCCTTTATTTTCTTAAATTTGTTTTACCTGTTCAGGTATTTTTCATCTGTACAACATCACAACACGTGTCAATCAAACTGTCATGGCTAAAAACGTCAACAAACTTGCGTGACATTGACGGGACGGCTGACATTTCAATTTTCAGATGAATTTTTATGCGTTTTTACGTGGACGTGTTGCATTGGTTTCAGAGATTAGCCATTTAATTGAAACATAAAATCTGTATTAAAATGTTGCTATCAAATAGAAATTCATACGTGGAATGTCAAAGACTCGTCAAATGAAAATGCCTTTATTGTTGAACCTCTTACATTTATTTTGACATATATTGTTTACAATTTAATATATTTTAAAAAGTGGAATGTGAAGGGATATGTCGTTATGTGGTAGTAGAATACTATTCACAATGAGATGGAATATACGTAAATTTATATTAGTTAGCGGTGCATTTGTTTCACTATGGCTAATAATTTCGTATTCTTCTATATTCGTACCGGCGACCAAGACTATGAACAGTGCGGCCGAAGTGGAAACAAAACTGGATAATCTGCAACTTAAGATGCGGGACCAATTAAGTGATAGTTACAAGTTGTTAGAAAAAGTAAAAAATCATTTGAAGTTAACAGAAGAGATGCATTTGGAAGAGAGTGTACGAGAGAGCGAAAATGACATGGATACCACTCAAAGTAAGTTCTAATCAGCAACCTAACATTTCTGATATTACTAAATTGTTCTAGTGATAGTTTTCTTTAACTACAAACAATGAGTTCCTGGATTTGTGTCACAGGCAGCCTATGTCAAAAAAATATTTGAAATCATTTTAATTTTCAGCTTTTACCCAAATGTTATTATGTGCTACCCCCTTTTGCCTCTGTGTGCAAGACTTTGGTCCTACACTTGATTTCTTTCTGGTCATGTCAGATTTTTTGTCCCAGCAGACTATAAGACTGAAAGAATTTAGCATGTTTGTGCATACACTCATACACTATAAAATCTCCTGCACAAATGACTAAGCGCTACATGAGATTAGTCAAAATTAGATCAGGAGAGAGGATTAATTTTTTAACTAAGTCACTTGTCACTATACTTATAAGAACTGCTTAATTAAAGATGTCCTATACTCTCACTGAGTACCAATTTTTACTGATAGATAAGATATTTTAGATAAATTAAAATAGTTTTGAACATTATTTTGAAATTTGTTTCTCAAATGTGTCTCTTAGGAAACAACATATTAGCTTCCCATTGTTGGGCATAGGGCTCCTCACTCATAAGGGAAAGGTGGGCTGGTACCCACATACCCATCTATTGTTGCACACATCCATTATAAAACAATAAAAACCATACTTTACTGATTTTTTTCACATTCAGCTATGATATACTTACAATAAATGAAGTTTAATCTTTCTGTTATTATTGTCTTTTATCAGTAATTAGAGCTATTCATAAGTTATAGCTGATTGTTATTCAGATGATTAATACTTACTCTTATCTTATCCTGATTCTAGTACTATTAAGTAGAGCAGACATTTTATAAAAGGGACAAATATATGTACACTTATTTACCCACATAACATTGTACATGGTACAAACAAATAAAAAAAAAGCCTGTAGCGAGACAACCTTTCCTATAATTTCCAACATGATGATTCTATTTATATCCTACAGCTTTCACCGATAAATAGACTATCTGTTCCTTTAACAATTTTTCAAATTGAACCAATACTTCCTTGGATTATTGGCATTCAACCAAAACACAAACAAGATTACTTTTTAGCTTAAGAATATTATACATAGACAATCCTTATTTCTAATGATACAGGTCATGAAATTTATTTACTCAACTCCATCATTTAAATAAAAACAACCACAATCAATTATTAAACTAAATTATTAATTAATTTTTTAATTAAATAACAATAATCAATAATTTATGGGTGCAAGGTTGGAGTAAGATTGCCTGCAAGCCCTTTTATATTAGTTTCTGCGAGTGAGGGTAGTTTGAATTTTGCTAGATGTTTGTTGCTAGCTTGCTGCACACCTTGTTACCAACATTAAAAAACCTTATTGAAGGGTGTGTTCTATATTTAGTCTAATTATAGATCTAAAGTAATATTATAAAGAGGAAACATTTGTGTTTTAGTAACGTTTTCACACAAAATCCACTGGACAGATTTCAAAAATTTTTTCTCCATTAAAAAGCTGTATTTTCATTCAGCGTCTAAAGCTATAACACTTTCTAAATAAATAGGGATACCTAATAAAAATGCATTAATGTAATCCAAGGTATAAAACAAAAACAGTGTTATTGCATACGCTGCAGAAACTATTGATGATAGAACAAAAAAAAATTCTACAGTATTTTAGAATGTAGTATGTCCAACTACTGTAGTTATGCCACTATAACTACTTTTTTTACATTTAAAGTTAATAAAAGTGCCAACAATATTCAAACCATATTATTAATCCTTATCCTATTAAATGATATTTTATTAAAGACCGTTTTAATACCTGTAAAATACTTTTTAAATTATTAGATACAGACATTCCATTAAAAATCTCAATCCAAAGAAAGTAATGTATCCCGAGTCAAACTGCAGTGTCAAATGATGTGTACAGGGAAGTGCTGAGACAATAATTTTGCATTTTTATTTTTGTTTCTATTTTTAACAATTTATTATAAGCTAAAAATTACTGGACCTATTTAAAAAAATCTTTCAGTACCTGTCTTTTTAAATTTGCTAATAGTAATATCTGTATAAAGATTAGGTTATCAATGTATCTAATAATCTGAAAGGAAGTACTTTTATGACTTAGTAGATTTCTTGCCAGGAGATCGGTATCTACGTGGGTGAACTTATATATATTGACATTTTAGCCATAGATCCCAGAGCCAAACTAACCCGACACTGTACCGAAGATATCCTGGACGTCAAACAATTGAAGAATAACAAAGCACCAGGTGATGAAGGAATCACAGCAGAGCTCTTGAAAGCGGGTGGCAAACCGATACTTAAAGTTCTTCAGCGATTGTTCAATTCCGTCTTCCACGAGGGTACGGTCCCACAGGCTTGGCATAGAAGCGTGGTTTTTCTGTTTTTCAAAAAAGGTGATTTTGTTTAAAAAGGAAAACACTTTGTTGAAAAACTATAGACCAATCGCGCTGCTATGACAAGTCTACAAATTGTTCTCAAGAGTCATAACGAATCGTCTCGCTCGTAGGTTCGACGATTTCCAGCCTCTTGAACAAGCCGGCTTTCAAAAAGGCTTTAGCACCATAGACCTCATACATACGCTGCGTCAGATTATACAAAAGACTGAAGAGTATTGCTGGCCACTTTGCTTGGCGTTTTTGGACTATGAAAAAGCCTTCGACTCGATGGAAACCTGGGCCGTAATGAAATCTTTACAGAGATACCGAATCGACTACCAGTATATCCATGTTTTGAAGTGTTTGTATGAAAACGCCACCATGACGAACTGTGTACAGGACCAAAGCTCAGCGTCTATCCAATTGCCCCGTGGTGTGCGACAGGGAGATATTATCTCCCCGAAGCTATTTACTGCGGCATTGGAAGATACCTTCAAGCTTTTGAACGCTACATCACTCGCGGTTTGCCGATGATATAGTCGTAATGGCAGAGACTCTGGAAGATCTCAATACAATGCTCGATGACCTCTGCAGAGTGTTTCAACAGGTGGACCTTAAAATGAACATGGATAAAACAAAAATCAAACATCCATGTCGAGAACTCAGCACTCGAAGTTGTAGACGAGTACATCTACCTGGGACACACGATCCAATTAGGTAGATCCAACTTCGAAAAAGAGATCAACCGCCGAATCCAACTCGGATGGGCAGCGTTCGGAAAACTACGGGACATCTTTTCATCCATAATTCCTCAGTGCCTGAATACTAAGGTCTTCGAACAGTGCGTGTTGAACCGCTGACTATGGGGCTCGTAAGAAGACTCAGAGTCAGTCAGCGGGCAGTGGAGAGGGCTATGCTCGGGGTTTCCCTAAGTGGTCAAATCAGAAATGAGGAGATCCGTAGGAGAACTTAAGTCACCAACGTAACCTACCGAATTGCAAAGCTGAAGTGACAATGGGCAGGGCAAATAGTTCGCAGAACCGATGGACTTTGGAGCCTGAAGGTGCTAGAGTGGCGGCCTCGCACCGGAAAACGCAGCGTCGGCAAACCCCCCACCAGGTGGACCGATGGCAGCTGCGCAAGATCGGGCCCATTGGAATTCATTAATAGAGACCTTTGTCCAGCAGTGGACGTCCATGGGTTGAGACGACGACGACGACGAAATCAATTGCTGTCCGTTTTTTTTATCGTTTGATTTTTACAATGACAACCTGATCTGATCGGAACTATGGTTTTACGGACTTTTAGGTGTAGAATTCGCATTTTTGATTTATTGATTCTGAGTTTGACTTAGTACCTAGCATATTATTCTTTTGTAATTTTTATATATCTGAACTGGGCAGAGGCCTCCTCGCTCCGAGGAACGAGGGTTTTTAGCCATCGGTCCTACGCCTGATCTCTCTCCATTCCTTCACTCTCATAGTCCGATGTGACGGGAATCCGACACGATTGGAGAGAGATCAGGCGCAGGACCGATGGCTTAACGTGCTCTCCGAGGCACGGGGGTGGATCACACCGCCAACTTCGTATGTAAATAAATAACGTATTTGCTAATATTTTCATGGGAACAGGAACTATGCATGTGACTCTGATAGAGGCATAAAGGCTAAACAGCTAATAAATACCTGTTTAATATAGTAATATATGCTAAATAGAAGTGTGTGTGTGTGTAGAATGCATTGTTATGAATGCATATTATGATAGGAACAGTTTCATGTCGATTATATAGCCAGTGTAGTTTTATTGAAGTACTGATAATAGTTTAGGTTTGTTAAATAACATATATGTGAATATTTTACATATCTGTTTGTATGTAGACATCTGTTCTCATATATCGTAAATACACGTCGCCTTTGTTATCTTAAAATGTTCTATTAAAGTCGTGATGACCAGATGATTAAAGTACACGTATTAGTTCTATGATACTGTCATTATATTATACACTAGCTGTTACCGTAGTTCTCGGTTCCGTGGAAATATGAGGAAATCCTTACTTAAATTCTATGCAAAATTTCATATGATTCGCAAATCATTTTGAAGATCTCATTATTGCCTTTCTGCTAAAACAGATAGACACAGTTTTTGTCTTTTATATATAAACCGCTTTCATTTTATAAATACACGTCTCTAATATTTGTTTTAGATATTAGAACATATTGAATAGATCCTTCATCCAATAGAATATGTGTTTTTTACATTAGAGTAGATTTCATGTGCTTTATACGTTAGAGTAGATTTAATATTTGCTTTATACGTTAGAGTAGATTTCATGTGCTTTATACGTTAGAGTAGATTTAATATGTGCTTTATACTTTAGAGTAGATTTCAGATGTGCTTTATACATTCGAGTAGATTTCACATGTGCTTTATATATTAGTACAGATTTAATATGTTCGTCTTGTCGTCATCATTTGTGGTTTTGCCAGTAATCACCACGCTTGGCAGGCGGGTTGGTGATCNGCACAAGATCGGGCCTTGTGGGCATCATTTCGTGAGACCTATGTCCAGCAGTGGACGTCCATCGGTTGAAGCGACGACGACGATGACGAATATGTTCGTCATATAATAGAATACATTTAATATGTTTTTCATACATTAGAGTAGATTTACATGTGCTTTATATATTAGAGTACATTTAATATGTGCTTTATACATTAGAATAGATTTAATATGTGCTTTATACATTAGAGAAGATTTCATGTGCTTTATACATTAGAGTAGATTTCACATGTGCTTTATATATTAGTACAGATTTAATATGTTCGTCACACAATAGAAGACATTTAATATGTGTTTTATACTTAGATTAGAATAGATTGAATGAAACGAAATATTAAATCTTGATTTTATACTGCTTTATATTAATAGCAGTAATTCTGCCAATGTCGACGTAGTGGAAAAGACAGCATGAATGAGGTTATCATCTAATAATTTATATGCCAATATTTTATTGGCATATTTGAGATTTGTCAGAGTGGTGATTAAAGCAGTGGCTTTTCTATTGTAGAAGCATTACTAATATTTAACTTTACCCATAACTTAGTAGCTAGAGTAGAATATATCTTACTTAAAAATGGTTACCAAAACTACAAAATAGACTTTGCTACTAAGCTCTTATAGACATATTTCAATAGTTTATAGTTTTTTTTCGTATTTCACGCATGCGAATGTCACGAACGCATATTTTTAAATATTTTAACAGCCAGGCTTCTTGGCATTTGAAGCGTGCACTTTAATTGAGAAACCTTAAAAAAATACTTTCAAGTTAACTACCAAGCGCTCGAATTACTAACCTTTATGGGTTTATAACATACTACTGTAGATTTGTGACTTCATCCGTCTACCATTCGTAATTTATTTATATTGAAAATCTATATTTATATTTGTGACGTTTCCTAAGAAAACTATTTAAATTATTTGCTGTAAAAGATCGTAATATTACTCCATTTTACATGACCAATTTCTTAGGTGTAATGAATTATCATTAAAAGATTAGGTTTTTATATACAGATCTTCCATAAGAATCAATCTATTATTGTCGTTTATCGTGAAATATAGAAGCTGTAATATATGTAACATAAGCTTTACGTAATAGACAATTAGTCGATGACAACACTTATGTTACAAACGACGTTTTGATGACCATGATGCATCAAAAGAAACACAATAGCCATTTCGCCTAGTTACGATAACAATGGCAATGAATTCGTCAACATCCGTACTGAGTATGTCCAACGTACACAGAAGTTATGAATTCCATGGGATTTTTTTTTGCGCTGGGAAATGCCTTTACGCACCTCGATGAAAGACTAATTCCAACGGGAGTGTGGGACTCACTGATAACCCACTAAAACCCAGCGGATCCCTCCCCATCCATGAGTGAGATCACTAGAGGTTCCCTAACTGCATTCCACTCTAGTGACCCGGATGGTACCGACTATGAGGATCTACCACTCAATAGGGTGAGGCATGAAGTGCATAAGTGCGACTTCTGCCACCAAGCCTCCTTCGACGGCGAGGGAGAGCTCCAGCCTCTTGCTCCCTTTGCCTCTCATTTGCCTCCTTAAGCAAGATGACGGTCTCGCAAAAGAAGGCAACTTCACTGGCGAGCATTACCCCAATTATGCTCTCCAGTAAAAGATCCCCTATGACCACGAACAACAAGATATGCCGCTGGGGTGCCCACGCTGGACACTCCGCCAGGGTATGGTGCGCCGTATCTACAGAAGCACCACACTCATGACAGGCAGGCGATTCCTCACGGCCAACGACCTGGTACAAATACTTGCCAAAGCAACCGTGACCGGTAAGCACCTGCACCAGACAGTAGGAAAGAGATCGGTGCCCCTTGGTGAGCCAATTGTCCAGGTGAGGTCGGATCGCCTCCACCGTGCCTATACCCGCAGTTGGAAACCCAAGATCTTCCCTCCATTTTTCTACCAGAGGTCTGTCGGCGAGAGCCCTAATCCTCCGGATTTGGTCATCGTAGGAGTCAGCACCTCTGGAAGCCCTTGTAGCTACCCTGCACTGATAGGCGACTGCAAGGACTTCCACCCGCAGCTCCCAAGAAGGGTCGCCCACCAGGAGAGTCGCCGCCGTCCAAGACATTGTAAGGTATCCCCGTATTACTCTAACTGCTATTACCCTCTGCGCTCTATGCAGGAGAGCTTTATTCGAAGCACTCTGAGTGCTTCGAATAAAGCCATTGGCCATTCCATGGGATACTTGAAATGCTGATATTATAAAGGCGGAAGTTTGTTTATTACGCTTTCACGTTATAAACCGTTGAATCGATTAAGATTGAGTTTCTATAACTCCCAGAAGAAGTTACAAAGATATCACTAAATAAATTTAAATCTTTGAATAAACTAATTGAGAAATCATTCTATAATTTGAAGATAATATTGAATGAATTGCTCTAAACGATATAGAATAAATTTAAGATATATATTGTAATGATGATGAGCAAAAAGCTTACACACGACTGAATTTGTTGTGGACAGGAAGGAACCCTCGTAATAAAGATAGGTGAAACGCTGATTTTTTTTCTAGTCGTAGACTTCGCAATAATCACTAAAACCCAGTGGAGCCATCTTTACCTTGAGACACCAGGGATTCAACTTGCGCTTTTCTCCCTGGTGTCCCGAATGAGTCCGTCTAAGGATTCACTGAAACTGAACATAAAGCGATCAGTACCCCGCCTCCTTTAGCGGTGAGAGGAATTTCATTCAGTGCATTCTCCCTCTCTGGTTCGTGAACTTCTGTGATGCAGTAGTCTCCCGGAAGAAGGCCACAGATGGATGGATTCCTGAAGACAATTATGGGCTACTATTATTCGCGAATATAAATTAATGTATGTGTAATGATGATGATAAAAAAGGATAGTCGAAAGAGTATTACAAGTTCTTCATAACTATAGAAAAACAACAATGTTTGACGATTCAAAAGAGACTATCTGAAATTAGCGAACATTTCTGAAATAAGCGGGAACAAACATACAGACAAACAAAACGATAAAAAATAAAAAAATTGGTTGATATCTGTACCGTATATTGAGATTTTTTTTTTTTGTCGCTGGGAAATGCATTTACGCACCCTGCCTCCAGAACTGTAGTACCAGAAAACCCATTAAAACCCAGCGGAGCCCTCGTCATTTGAGAATGGAAGGACCAGAGGTTCGTTGTGGCATTCCGCTCTGGCCCCTCCGAATAAAGCCGGCTCAAAAGTGCGCTACAGGGGGAGGTGTTGGATAAACCTCCGTCTCCTGTTTCCTATTCCCCTCCGTCCGTGGTACTGTGCTTCAGCTGCATTCGCCCTCTCTCTTTACCGTGCCTCCTTTAGCGAAATGATAGTTTCGCAGAAGGTGGCAACAGCATTCCAGGCCCGCTCGTTGACTAGCATTGCACCTATGATACTTGCCAGCGAGAGGCCTGCACCGATCTGCGACGTCAGAAGATGACGCTAAGGTCCCCAAGCAGGACATTCTGCCACCGTGTGGTGCGCTGTGTCCACAGGAGCACCACACTCGTGGCAGGTGGCCGACATATTGATTGAGGTGTTCATTTAGAGTTACAAACAAATATTCCAATTTAATTTATTTGTATCGATGTACAAACTTATGGTGACTTTAAAGACCGATTTAAAAATCGAAAGTTCCTTTTGCGTCCTGTTCGAAGAAACCAAAACAAACTCACTAGTCATTTTTTGTTATCATCCTCACTAGAATATTGAAATTAGTAATGAAATCTGATTTGCCACACGTAATTGAGTTATGGTTTATGACGATTGGCTTATCGTGCTAAATTTTATTGTTAACTGTCCTGGTAAACTTTGTATCTCAGAATCAATAGATAAAAAGCTGAATAATAATTGCAGAATGTTTCAACTTTATTACAAAATGTGGTCAAAACTTATCCGGAACAAATAGAATTCGAAACCAAGAAAACGCTCAGATTGTGATCAAAGTAGGCAAAATGTTATAGTTGCGTTCAGAAATTGTTGGTTGTCAATGCCAAAAACAAAAGTATTTCTTTAAAATCGTAATTGATATCTGACAGACTTTTAATTTTATGATGATTATGATTTCAAAACTTGTTCTACATTAAATAAAATCACTAAAAAATATAAAGTTACTGTTGCCACTGATACCGAGACGGACATTTTCTGAGACCCCCTTCTCAGATTTAAAAGTAAAATTCGCGCAAAATTCAGTCTTGACAATGTTTAATTCCTAATTTAGGCTTAATACTTTTTTTTAATTGTCTTTTTAAAATTGTTGCCAATACTTCCCTTTTCTGAATATTGAGGTGACACTTAGCACAATGGTCATAACTAGTGTTAGTTTCAGTGTTTACTTTGTTGGTGTAACTGTAAAATATAATAAAATAAAACCACGGGGCGAACATATCTAAGGGAAAGCGAAATTGTTGTTTTTACTACATTCCAAGCAATTTATTTATATTTTCTCATCTTTAAACGTTCCCTGGACTTTCACAAATAATTCAAAATAACAATTAGACAAATCAGTCCAGCCGATCTCGAGTTTTAGCGAGACTAACGAATAGCATTTGATTTTTGTATAACTCAGAGTCAAATAGTTTTCCAACGCCATCTATCGGCGCTGGACAGTGTCAATGAGTCACAGGCCGACTGCGTGCTCGACAATTCTCGAGTGATGGTCCGCCAGAGCGGTCGACTATTGAAACTCGCGTTCCTGACTATTATTGTATATGTTTGTGTAAATTAATAGTTTAGTTTTGTGTTTGATTGCACCAATATTACCCACCGACGCCCATACTTTGGAGGTTGCATTATGGACACCACTAATGACAATGTCGGCAGGAACCCTATGCTTTTTCTTCTTCCTCCGACAAATATATAGACTAGAACGCATGCCCACTTTCGACTGCACAAAAGCGGCCTTCTCACGAAAAGTAATCTTTTAACGTAATCTATCCTTTATTTCGAACGATATTTTTCCTCATATAATATTACAACCAAAAGATGGGGAAATACCAAATCGTAATCTTTAACATGACCTCTTATATCTTTACATAAAACATAGATAATTGTAACACTCCAAATGAAATATTTCCTTATATCGTTACACACAATTTTATCTATTGCACTTGTGTAGCATATGATTTATACTTCAGTTATTTATACATATGATTTTATATTTTAAAACATACTAAATTTATGCATACCGATTTCGATAACTCTCTTGTTCGCGACTTTTCCCTTTCGTCTAGAAAACATTATATTTTATTCTATTTGTATATAAATAGTTAGTAAAATCGTATAAGAAATGTTATTGTCGACTATAGTATGTATATATTTGTTTGTGTTCTTTTTCTCGGAATAAAGTTGTTTGTGCACTTAATGTAAACCCTGTGATTGGCTAATAATAAAACGCCAATCATAAGATGTGCTTTCTTATAAATAAAGAGCCAACTAGCGTCGTTTGCTTGTCACAATAGTATCCGCGTGTCAGTCGTAAACACGACATATAGGAAAGCCAATTCGGCGTAAACTTCCCTGCTGAATAACAGTTCGATCGCATTCATATATCCTCGTCTGGTGACAAGTAGACGGCGTTGGTTGAAGAGTCTGGTGGTATTTTTCATTAATCCTGACTTGGCATCAGTCAAAGGTTTGCAATAAAAATTAACAAAGTTACGTAGAACATTAGATATTTTAAGTAAACTTAACCACAATAACTTGTCTGATGTAAACTCCTTAGTGCTTTTGACAATATAAACTTTACAAGGATTCCTGCTCGACAACAACTCAAATAAATCATTAATTTTTAATAAGATTATTTATGCGATTATAATGTTCGGATTTGATTCCTGTTGCACTCAGAAGCAAAATATTACTTATTGTTACATACACAATTATTTCTAAAAGAGTAACCCTTGAGTTTCTTGGTAGTTCTTCTCAGCGGATTCAACGTTCCGAATCGGTGGTAGATTAGTTTGCAACGGACAGACTAGTGGCGATACAGAAGATTTTGATTAACTTTGTCTTTGCAGATATTAGCCCCGTGTTACCAGTGCTGGTTATAGCATGCGATCGGATAACAGTGAGGAGATGTTTAGACAATTTAGTGAAATTTAGACCGGACAAGGAAACATTCCCCATAATAGTTAGTCAGGTAAGTTTTAATTAAGGCCACCCGATTCCTACACATAAAGAGCTATGTAATATTAAACGTTTTTCTTGCTGATTTCTTGCTAGTATATTTATCTTATTTATACAAGGAGTTAAGAGACAGCTCCCGAAAACGAAGACAGATATTAGTGTTTAATGATGGGACGGAAAAATCAAACCTGATTTAAAAAAATACAATTATTAGCATTATTTACGCTCTAACATGTTAGTACAGCTAATTGAAACGATAGTTTTATATATAGTTTCATAAAAAATACATTATTAAAAAAAACCAGCATTGAAACACAAAATTCCGGGTCAACGACCTCAGTTGCTACCGCGCGGCCATCTGCAGACACGCGGGCAGCAGCGGCAATCTTAAATGGTCTTATTTTATATATAACTAGCAGACCCGACAGACTTCGTACTGTCAGCAGTACTAATGGTGGGAGTGCGTGGGTGGATGCGTGGGATTGCGTGAGTGGATGCGTGGGAGGGTGTGTGGAAACGCGTTTATAAGCATTGAAGTGACGTTAGACATTTTCCCGGTTTTTGTGCACTTCGTAGCAGAAACAAATGACTCCATAAATTATCCACATAAATTTGTTAAAAACAACGGGACAGGGTTGATGGAATTCAAAAAATGAATAGCCTAAAACCTTCTACAATTAATTCCGCGTCGAATCGTCATGGTCTCATGCCGATCGGTCAAGTAGTTTTCAAGTAGATCGATAACGAAGAAAAAAAAGTTGGTTTTATATATATAGATTTCTAACTGTATGTATATTTGTATACGTAACGCTGTTGATTACAATTAAATAATAATAAATCAGTAAGATAAAATAAAGATTACTCAAAATATATTAGCAATATTGGAATGATTGTATTCGTGTGAGCTTTTTTTTTTGTCGCTGGGAAATGCATTTACGCAACCCGACTGTGGGGTTGGGAGTGTGGGACTCCGCGAGAACACGAACTCCCATACCCACTAAAACCCAGCGAGACCAGCATCAACCATGAGTGGAGAGCCAGAGGTTCGTTGAGGGATTCCTCCCCGGCCTCTCGGTTGCTGTCGACTCATAGATATTCTCGAGGGGGGGGGGGAGTTGTATAAACCTCTGCCTTCTATATCCTGCACTCATTCCTCGGGGCTGGAGTGTTTCGGCGGTATTCCTCTCCCTCTGCCGTGTCTCCTTAAGCAAGAGGACTGTCTCGCAAAGGGAGGCATGGGTGACTGTGTACGCTATTTGCATTTGTATTCTATTTGTATAAGATGAATATGTGCTTAATCCTTGCGCCGTTCAATGTAGGATTGCGGTCACAATGAAACCTATAAAGTGATAAAATCGTACACCGATTCGGACCCTTCTATCACCGTGGTGAGGCAGCCGGAACTGGCCGAGATACCACTGCCTCGAGCGAAGGTGAAGTTCAAAGGATACTACAAGATCGCGAGGCATTATCGTTTCGCACTCAACCACGTGCTCAACAAATTGGAATACGAAGCTGTCATTATCGTTGAAGGTAGGGAAACGGTAGATATTGCGAAATGCTTCTTTAGTAAAAAGTGTGGTCAAAACTCAATCGGAACATAAAGAATTTGTAACTCAATAAACGCCATCTTTACGCCCAGATTCCCGCCAAAGTTATAGTTGCGTTCGGAAATTGTTAGTTGTCAATGTCAAAAATAAATGAGAAAAAATAAATAAATTTTATTTGGTTTCTGAACGATGTGACTATAAAAAACAAACACCATTTTTTAATTTATTTTGATTTCTGAACGAGTTTTAAATGTCACTGATTTCTAAACGACGGGACGAACTTCCAATGTTTGACAGTTAGCAGTAGTTTCCAAGGGAAAACGAAATTGTTGTTTTTACTATATTCCAAGGATTTTTGTCATATTTACTCATCTTTTTAACGTTCCCTGGACTACCAAAAACAATTGAAAATCAAAATGAGCCAAATCGAGCAGCAATTGATTTTTTTTATATTCATATATAAATATAGTAAGTTCAATGATGTTGGATAGATATATATTATGCTTCAATGAACACAGCGATACAAATACATGTACAAATATTCTGTCTATTCTTTACAAAGTTTAATTTTCCATTGACCTTGACAGATGACCTTGACATATCTCCGGATTTCTTCGAGTACTTCCTGGGAACTTATCCGCTACTGTACAAGGACCCTAGTATATGGTGAATATTCATTTCTTATGACTTCTCTACTCTTTTGACTTTTTGATTTACCAATGATGGTGATCTTTATAATCAAATCTACATCGTCTTTACCCTTAACTTTAATCTCCAGGTGCATATCGGCCTGGAACGACAACGGCAAGAAGGAGCTAATAGATTTATCTCGTCCAGAACTGCTGCATAGGACCGACTTCTTCCCAGGTCTTGGATGGCTCTTGAAGAGGGAGACCTGGCTCCACTTGGAACCTAAATGGCCTCAAGCGTAAGATTTTTTTATGGATTTTTTGGAACCACATATAAATAATAAATATAATGATAAAAATACTATTTCTAGATTTTTCGACGACTGGCTTCGTGACCCGGAGAACACCCAAGGAAAAGCCTGCATCCGACCTGAAATATCAAGGACATATAGCTTCGGAAAGGTAAGATCAAAAAATCGATATATAGTGGTAAAGTGACCATGTCATTTCATTACGCGACCATTCCACTACGGAATCACGCAACAATTTCACTATAGACTCGCCGAAGCGTTTCATTACGCGACCATTTCAATACCTAATCACTAAACCATTTCAGTACAGACTCGCCTAAGCGCTTCATTGCGCGACCATTTCACTACGAAATCACGCAACTGTTTCACTTCAGACTCGCCCAAGTGTTTCAATACGCGACCATTTCACTACAGAGTCACGCAACAGTTTCACTTCAGACTCGTGTAAGCATTTCATTACGCGACCATTTCACTACAGAATCACGCAACAGTTTCACATCAGACTCGCCTAAGCGTTTCATTACGCGACCATTTCACTTCAGAATCACGCAACAGTTTCACTTCAGACTCGCCTAAGCGTTTCATTATGCGACCATTTCACTACAGAATCACGCAACAGTTTCACATTAGACTCGCCTAAGCGTTTCATTATGCGACCATTTCACTACGGAATCACGTAACAGTTTACGTGCTCTGAGCTTTCATATGTGAGAAGACTGTTAATGTTCCACTTCGTGGCTCACATATTCAGGGGTATTTCAGCCTATTTGGGTGTACATCGTTATTTTTTTTTCAGATAGGCGTAAGCAAGGGCCTCTTTTTCGACATGCATCTCAGATACATGCAGCTCAATATGGAGTTCGTTGAGTTCACAAAACTCAACCTAACTTATTTACTTAAGGTAAACAAAGTCACCATTATGATCTTTCTCACGTCACTTCTTGACGTAATACTACTACGCATATGTGATTCAAATGTCACTATTCCGTTATTAATGACCTTGATATGACCTACCTATGTGTAACGTCATTTTGAGGTCATGTGTTCATTAGGTAGCATTGTATATTATGTAATTTACTGCATCCTGGTTTATATGTATTTTAAAAAATTGCAGGACAACTATGACAGTGCCTTAACAAATCTAGTGGCCAAGTTACCAGAAATGTCACCAGAGGACGTGATGGCCGGAGCGGGAACCGAACCCGCTGTCCGTGTCTCGTACTCGTCGGCTAAAACATACCAACGAGCCGCTAAGAAACTTGGACTTATGGACGATTTCAGAGTAAGTGGTCATTATATAAACCGGACTAATTGTCTGGTAGTTTCTTCCTCCTATAGGTTCAAAGTTCGATTCTATCGACAGTCACGTTAAAAAATATATAACAAAAGAATTGGTCGTCAGTTAAGTCACGTGTAGGTTGTATGCTGCTGATGGAGTGGAAGAGAAATAGTTGCGTCGTAAGCCGTACGCTTATGCCGATCGCGCCTCTCTATCTCTACTAATATATAATTATTCTTAAAATATAAAATAAAAATATTTTATAAACAAAATTTAATTAACAATTTCTAATATTGACAAAAAATATGTGACATTTTTTTTCGACACTTTTAATATTTTAATGACAATTGAAATCTTAACATTTCATTTTTTTCCCTCCCTCTAAGTCGAGGAAATGTAAACTTTCAGATTTATATAAATATGAACAAGACTTAAAAATTAGTGTGCCAAAGAAGTTTCGCTTCTGACATGTAGTACTTTGTACGCACGCACTTTTACCCAAAGTTTTTGGACGTAATTGCTGCATAACGATAAGCCCGGCTGTTAATTTGGTCTGCCTCATTGGTCTAGTGGTTAGCATGTTCGACTACAGATATGAGGTCTTGGNTCTCAATATTTGCCCGAAGTTGGGAAGTTGGCGGTGTGATCCACCCCCGTGCCTCGGAGAACACGTTAAGCCGTCGGTCCTGCGCCTGATCTCTCTCCGGCCGTGGCGGACTATGAGAGTGAAGGAATAGAGAGTGCACTTGTGTACTATGCCTGCCAATCCGCACCAGGCTGCTCCAGGTGAGTCTATGCTCTAAAAACCCTCGCTCCTCGGAGTGAGGAGGCCTGTGCCCAGCAGTGGGACGTTAATGAGGTGCTACTTACTTACTTACTTTTTACTTGTATTTTTTTTTATTTAAAGTAAGGGTAAAAAAGTAATTATATTTTTCAGAGCGGTATACCAAGGACAGCTTACCGAGGCATAGTCTCATGTTTCATAAGGAACCGACATGTATATCTTGCCCCCAGCTACGAATGGACCAAATACGACCCCAACTGGGGCTAAACACATAGACTATTCAGTGGACTGTAAAATTAGACTTAATGTTATACATTAACATCTATTAATTTGTACAAATTTGACTAAACACGCTAGATTATTTAATGCACTGTAAATGGATAACGATAAATTTTGTGGACTGTATATTGACTGAACTATAAGTTATAATTACTAATAAATCAATATTGACACTGGACTGTAAAATTAACATCTATTATTGAAGTGAAACTTCTTTAAACGCATGAGGTTACATTTTTTACGAATGAAACGCGTGATTAGCGTCACGAAGATGTGCAACATTTTTTATGCCAATTCGTTTGAAGGTTCAGTAGTTTTAATATTTACAAATAATATGTGATAATTTGCCACTCGCCATTTAAATATTAGATTCAAAAACAAAATTTGATGAATAATTTGTAATAATTACATTTTTATTTACAATTCGTGATTTGAGTTTTGATTTTCGACACTTTCAATATTTTAATGACAATTAAAACCATTAAATTACTAACATATTTTCCTTTTTCCCACCTTCCGAGTCTCGGAAACCTATAGTTTTTCATATATTTAATTATAAACAAGACTTAAAAATTAGTTTGCCAAAGAAGTTTCACTTCTGACACGTGTACTTTCTACGCACGCACTTTTAATTTTTTTTTGTTTTAATTGAACTAAAGAAAAAGATTTTTTAAAGAGCTTGGACAATATTAGATTCTGTGGGCTATATGTTGATTGAATTATAAGTTATAATTTATTACCAATAAAGGAGTATTCA
>JACTOM010000924.1:2705128-2830390 GCA_015832385.1 Elymnias hypermnestra | reverse complement strand
TAAGTAGTAATTATTTTTCATTTTGTAAATGTGTCTTAAGGAGTTTTTTATAATTGTAAATACTTTTACATTCTTTAATATTACTTGGCAGATTGTTATATATTTGTACACTTTCAAAGGTGATATTTTTCTTTCCATAATTAGTTCTTGGTTGACCTAAAATGATATCATTAGCACTTCGAAGTCTTTTTAAAATTGAGTATTTATTTTTCTTTATTAAAGATAAATTTGTATGGATGTCACTGTGTAATATTTTTCGAATTAGGAGACATGTAAAGTATTTGTAGGTTGTTGTGATATTCATTAATTTTGTTTCTTCATATACTTTAACTGTTGGAGTCAAAAAATCTTAATGGAATAATACTTTAATCAATTTGTTTTGGGTTATTTGCAATAATTTGATGTTAGTTTTTGCAGCTGAGCCCCAAATTTGGATGAGGTAGTCAATGTGTGGCTTGACTAGTGAGTTGTATATAATATAACATGCTTTGGGGGGCAGACATCTCACTATACTGTGCAGCAATCCAGTTAAGGATCTTACTCTATCAATGTGTGGTTTCCATGTTAGTTTATTGTCTAACATTTAGATAATATTTTTCACAGTCTGATCTTTTTATTATTGTCATTAATAACTTTATAAAAAAAGTACAATTCCATGAAAAAGTATCCCCCCATGTAAAACCCTAGTGAATAATATTTAAATAACTGCCTCATTGGTCTAGTGGGTAGCATGTTCGACTACAGACATGAGGTCCTGGGTCGGGCCAATTCAAAAACCAATATTGAGTTTCCTACTAAGATTTTCTCAATATTTGCCCGAAGTTGGGAAGTTGGCGGTGTGATCCACCCCCGTGCCTCGGAGAGCACGTTAAGCCGTCGGTCCTGCGCCTGATCTCTCTCCGGTCGTGTCGGATTCCCGTCACATGAGAGTCACGGACTATGAGAGAAGGAATAGAAAGTACACTTGTTGTCTACTATGCCTGCCAATCCACAATGGAGCAGCGTGGTGGGTCTATACTCTAAAAACTCTCGCTCCTTGGAGTCAAGAGGCCTGTGCCCAGCAGTGGGACGTTAATGGGCTGCTACTTACTTTTTTACTTTACTTTAAAGTGTTTAATAGTGCATATTTGTTAGTTTTGTTACAGTATGACTGTGTTCACATTCTTAGGACAGCTGTCTAATATGGCGCTAAAGTTATTCGATTAGAATATTAAATAAATGGATAAAATTATAAAAGATTTATTTTAATATTAAAAAATAAGACCAGTATTTCTTTTAACATAACTAATCCGAGAAATTAGTAATCTGTGTTAAAGATGGTAAGATATATTAAAATTGTAAACGAAATCGAACCTTGATTCATTGACTTAAAGTGCATTTTACAATGAAAGTTATATCTATTACTGTTATAATGTAGTTGTTACTGGTATTATACCAGTTACCAGCAATAACGGTTTTGCTACTTTAATATTCTTGTTATTATAAAGTATACTTTAAGTTAGTGGCATAAGGTTCTATTTAATTTACAATAATTTCTAACAAATTATTATCCTTGTCATATTTAATCTGTATGTTATGTAAATCAAGGTCGCGCATCGACAATAAAGCATAATAGCCTGAAAACCATTAAATAAATTGCTTGTTCTTAAATATAATATGAAATAAAGACAGCTATCCATTATAATGTTGAAAAATAGTTTCTATAATCTTCCAAGCCTTATTTTTGAAGATGATCAGGTAATCAACCATAATATAATACCTTTTTATTACCTAAAAAAATAAACAATGCATTATGGACACTTAGGATTTTAGATGTTTTAGTATTTATAAAATGTCTCTAAAGCTTTAACTTTTAATACTTAGCTTATATACAATAAAATGAAAATGAATGAGCTGTGGTCAACGTTATCTACGTATGGGGTGAGCGGTTGTCTGATCCAAGCATTGAAGTCTCTCTATGAGGGTTCTAGTGCTTGTGTCAGAATAAACGGAGCGTACACGGAGTGGTTTCCTGTCGAAAGAGGTGTTCGACAGGGATGTGTTGCGTCACCATGGCTGTTCAACCTATTCATGGATAAATGTTTGACAGATTTAAAAGAAAGTATGTATGGGTTAAGAATGAATGAATTACTCATCAAATGTTTACTCTACGCTGATGATCAAGTAATACTTGCGTCATCCGCTAACGAGCTTCAGGAGATGCTAAATATTATGAATGAAGCTTTGAAAGGGAAAGGAATGAAAGTGAATGTAAACAAAACGAAAGTTATGCTTTTTGAACGAGATGAATCTATGATGAATGGCAATATTTTGATAGATGGGGAACAAGTGGAAGAGGTGAAAGAATTTGTATACTTGGGATCTAAATTTACAAAAGATGGAACATGTGAAAGTGATATCGAAAGGAGAGTGAATGCAGGGAATATGGTAAATGGTGCTCTGCATGCTTTTATGAATAGCCAGATGGTGTCTCAAAGGGCTAGACTGGCAGTGCATGCTGGAGTGTTGGTGCCAACACTTATGTATGGTAGTGAAAGTTGGGTATGGCAGAAGAATCACAAAAGTAAAATAAATGCGGTAGAGATGAGAGCGTTGAGAAGCATGAGTGGATTAAAACTGAGTGACAGAGTAAGAAATAGTGTGATAAGAGAACGTTGTGGTATAAAAGAAGACGTAGTGACTAAAATTGAGAAAGGTATGCTTAGATGGTTTGGGCATGTAGAGAGAATGAATGAAAGGAGACTGACAAAAAGGATTTATGAGTCAAGAGTGAATGCGAAAGTTGGAAGGGGAAGACCAAGGCGAACGTTCCTGGACCAAATCCAGGACATTTTAAATAACGGCCAGGTCAAGAGTACTCTAAACCGACGAACTTGTATGAAAGGTTTAATGAGAATGAAAGAAGCGAAGGAGATATGCAAGGATCGTGGCAAGTGGAAGGATGTTGTCTCTGCCTACCCCTATGGGAATGAGGCGTGATGCTATGTATGTATGTATGTATACGTAATATTACGTAGTATAATGCTAGACGCAATATTTTATAACAGATCTACATGTCGTGGATTTATATATGCATTCGTACAGATGATATAAAAGTATATGCGCGTATTTTATTTTCCTTATTTTTTTGTAATTCTTTCTACCACCAGTCTTTATAATATTGCAATTTCGATTAAGTAGTAATCTAAAACATTTTTCAGTGCATAGTTTTCGAACAGAAGTCAGATTCTCTTCATCCAGTTCACCTAGTGGTTATACCAAAGGCATTACCTTCAAATCAGGATGAAAAATTATTAGGTAAATCGACTATGTAAAACAAATTTCCTCACTTTGGATTTTAAGATGTAAATATATTTTCTTAAAAACGTTATTTCAGGGCACTTATTACTCATTGCGGGAAAGATATCTGCTGCAAAAGGTTTACAGGACACTGGATATCACGTAATTGTTGAAGAAGACGTTGAGAGTTCAACATTTAAATGTTTACATGTTTATGGAGAAAATCTGCAACATTTAGGTTGGCCAATGAGAGCTGGATGTAGACTTTAAGCAGTGCAGCAGCAATTATATAAGTTATTAATAATCGTGTAAAAGTTTTTCGTTCGTATATTGTGACAATTTATTAATACTTTTCTCTTTATTAAAAATGTTACCCCTTTCTAATACACTGAAATTAAAAACTCGTACTTTAATAATATAAAAGTTCACAATAACTTGACTCGAATGGATTTTTAGTTAATGGTGGTAAACGACTTTATGGTGCTGATGCCATTGAGAAAGGAGTTCGCACCATCCCACTCTTACGCTCAACATCTCTGGCACCTGAGACATGAGCTTGACCTGAATACATCTTTAAAACCCCATCCATTAGGAGGCATTTTAAAACAACAAGTGAAAATAAAATCGAGGGATACAGTTTTGTCATGTAGCTTGTAGTCATATCGATCACTTCCATCGGAAATTCAATTACACAACTAGATCAAAGAATTTAATACTCTAAGTAAGAACTGTAACATCACAGCCACAACCTTATTTAAAGGACTTACCATCTCCTTTACTAAAATCACCCCTGAGCCCAGATGGTATTTTGTAACATGGATAGCGTATAAGTTTCGCTGCCCAAATAATACTGGAAGCCAGACTGACTGTGCAGTATTATTGGCAAGAGTGTTGGTGCCAACACTTCTGTATAATAGTGAAAGTTGGGTTTGCCAGAAGAAGCATAAAAGTAAAATAAATGCGGGAGAGATGAGAGCGTTGAGTGTGATAAGAGAACGTTGTGGTATAAAAGAAGACGCAGTGACTAAAATTGAAAAAGGTATGCTTAGATGGTTAGGGCATGTAGACAGAATTAATGAAAGAAGACTGGTAAAAAGGATTTATAAGTCAAGAGTAAATGGGAATGTTGGAAGGGGAAGTACAAGGCCAACGTTCCCTTACTAAATCCAGGACATTTTAAATAAGGGCCAGGTTAAGAGTACTCTAAACCAACGAACTTGTATGAAAGGTTTAATGAGAATGAAAGAAGTGAAGCACATGCAAGGATCGTGGCAAGTGGTAGAACGTGGTCTCTGCCTACACCTAGGAATAAGGCGTGATGCTATGTATGTATGTATTTTTCACTTCATTATTTATTAGTATATTCTTTTAATATTTAACATAATATCATATGTAAGTTTTTGGAAGTATATCGGCTATCCATAATTAATGAATATTATTTTCTCTCATCCTGTAAAAAATCATTAATGTGGCCGTTTATGCAAATTTATATTGTCGCCTAGTTTAAGTTTTGGTATTTTCTCTATCTATGATATTATAAAATTGTGTGAAAAAATGTAAACTAAATAAATAATATTATTATAAAACTATACAATACAATTATAATCGATTTATACAAAGTTTCTATCATGCGCGTTGAAACTTATTTAAAAATAATGGAAATGACATTGTGTTTTGATTTTGAACTGTCACGCACGAGAAAAAAAACAACATCAAACATGGCGGGCGGTGAAGTAGAGCTCGCGCAATCTGCGGCTCCCGGAGGAGATACGATATTTGGGAAAATTATACGAAAGGAAATCCCTGCTAAATTCGTTTACGAAGACGACCAGGTAATAAATTTATACCACAGACATTTTCTATTCCAAGTATTTTTAAAAAAGTTGACATAACCTTCTAGAAAAATCGTTGCAATAAAAATTATTGATATATTTTATTATATGCAGTGCATAGAGATAAGGAAAATGATTGTTAAGCTTAAGCTATTTGCCACAGGTATTGGTATCCCATAAAAAATGGGCTAGACTCTAATCTTTAGTTTTTTATATTGCTGCATTATTTTTTAGCCACAAGGTAGTTTTTATTTTAAAATATTCTTTAGAGAACATATCACATTTTACAAAATAGCTTTTGAAATGTACATAACTATAACATATGTTATTGTTAAAATATGAAGGTAAATAGATAGGGCTTATTGTTCAGTTGATAATACAGGGTAGGCCCTGTATTAGGAGAGTTCCTAAGAGACAAATTAGAGCCATATATTTTTGTTCTAAGGTACATTTATAACAACCAATTTGTGAATTTAAGTGACTCTTACTAATTTAGAATAACTGCACTTTGAAAAAAAAGCTGTGATGTCTGCTCTTTTTTTTCTCAATTGTGTTCTTCATAGTTGAAGGTTCTGTCCAACGTCCATATTTTGGTAATGATTTGAACTATAACATTCCACTTGTTCAAGTGTTCTCAGTAAATTAAGTATAACATCTGGGACCAGCAGATTGGTGATTGGACACATTGTTTTTTATATATTTTTTAATGTTCCAAAGAGAAGTTACATTACACCCATTATCAACAAACACTACATGTTAAATATGAAATCTCGATGGAATCTACATTTATGTGCAATGGTCTATAAAATCTTAACCACAAAAATACCCACCTACTTATATCAAAGATTTCATTGGTGGAAAGATAGGAGTGATAAAGTAACCAGTGCCAGAATTTGCTTGCTCCCGTTAGCTCTATTGTTGTAAATTTCGTTTGTTTTATATTTAATTGTATGTTATGTTTTATTGTACAACAATTAAGAAAGCAATAAATCTTTTTATTATTATTATATTTTGGAAGCACTTCAGCAAAAGCCAACTTCTTTGCCACTCCTTATAGAATTTTTTTTTAACTAGCAGAATGCGCTATTGTTTATTGATTCTTTGACATATAAATGTCATCAAATTTAAAGCTATTCCCCATGTTGATCTGTCTTATACTTGAAGTTTAACATTAGATTTATGATCCACTGATATAAAATTTTATATTTGTTATCTTTTTCAGTGTGTTGCCTTCCATGATGTGAATCCTCAGGCACCAACACATATACTAGTAATACCAAGGAAGCCCATCCCGCAGCTGTCTAAAGCTGAAAATGAGGATGAAAAATTGCTAGGTATATTTTATTCACAACTCTCTTAGATTTTTACAGACCTCTTAGATCTCTTAGATCTTCCTAGTTTGTTCTAAAAAGTTCAGAGATTGTGGCTTAGGGTGATTTAATAATAACATCTTTTAACTATAGATAATAACATAATTACTACATATTTATCTGTATCTGTTTGTATGTATGGACTTACTAACTTAGCTTCAATCCAAATATAATATGAGTTAATAGCCATTAAACAGGTTACTTTTTATCTAGACTTTTTCCTGTAGCATCACAGTCTGTCATTGGAAGGTTCATTACAATTGGTTTCTCCATTTTGTAGATTAACAGGAGTAAATGTAAAGTCTTAAATAAGTACTTTGCTAATATTCTTATGCATTTTGTTAAAAAAAGCTATGACTGTGACTTACAGAGAAACATTTTGTCATTTTGATGGTTATGTCACCATATCTGTCAATGTCATTGGTGTTTTTTTTATTTCATAAAGCTATTGCAGCATTAAAGCTACACATGATGTTTTAAAAAAATCGTGCTATATAGCAACACATGCCAGACATAGTGTGATCTATTAGTATTCTATATGTATATTTGTTTCAAAAAGTTTATTGTACTTTCGTAGATATAGAAAAGGCCTATGATCGAGTGGTGAGGAATGAGCTGTGGTCAACTTTATCTATGTACAGGGTGAGCGGTAATCTGATTCAAGCACTGAAGTCTCTATGAGGGTTCTAGTGCTTGTGTCAGAATAAATGTGGCATACACGGAGTTGTTTTCTCACTATGTTCACCATGGCTGTTCAACCTATTCATGGATAACTGATTGACAGATTTAAAAGAAAGTATGTATGGGTTAAGAATGAACGAATTACTCATCAAATGTTTACTCTATGCTGATGATCAAATAATACTTGCCTCATCCGCTAATGAGCTACAGGAGATGGTAAATATTTTGAATGAAGCGAATGGAAAGAAATGAAAGTGAATGTAAACAAAACGAAAGTTATGCTTTGTGAAAGAGATGTATCTATGATGACTAGCAATATTTTGATAGATAGGGAACAAGAGGAGGAGAGTGAATGCAGGAAATATGGTAAATGGTGCTCTGCACGCCTTTATGAATAGCCAGATGGCTTCTCAAAGGNTAAGAATGAACGAATTACTCATCAAATGTTTACTCTACGCTGATGATCAAGTAATACTTGCGTCATCCGCTAATGAGCTACAGGAGATGGTAAATATTTTGAATGAAGCGAAGGGAAAGAAATGAAAGTGAATGTAAACAAAACAAAAGTTATGCTTTATGAAAGAGATGTATCTATGATGACTAGCAATATTTTGATAGATAGGGAACAAGTGGAGGAGGAGAGTGAATGCAGGAAATATGGTAAATGGTGCTCTGCACGCCTTTATGAATAGCCAGATGGCTTCTCAAAGGGCCAGACTGGCTGTGCATGCCAGTTGAATGAGAATGAAAGAAGCAAAGGATGCAAGGATTGCGGTATGTAGAAGAATATTGTCTCTGCCGACCCTTATGGGAATGAGGCATGAAGCTACATATGTTTTTGTTTCATTGATTCCATTTCATCTAGTTTAAAATCACAATGATGTTAAAGTAGTTCACACTTCAAAACATATTGTTAGTACAGTAATAAATCATTTGATTTTGAAACACTGTCGTATAATACTAGGATTTTATACTTGACTCTCTATATGTAGACCCTGTCAATAGTTTAATTCTTTTAACTAGTAACATACTGCCGGATACACTTGGTTCAAATTTCTGTAGGAGAGAATATTCGCTGAATATCAAGTGATTCTTATAATACAGGATTTATTTCTATAAAAAATGTTTTCAGGTCATCTTTTAACAGCTGCACGTAAGGTCGCTGCCCAGGAGGGTCTGGACAAGTCTGGTTTCCGCTTGGTCATCAACGATGGTAAAAATGGTGCCCAAAGTGTGTACCACCTCCACATTCACATCCTCGGGGGACGTCAAATGCAGTGGCCACCTGGCTAACTGTTTTTATATTATAATAATGGTCTGTGATTAAAATAGTAGATTTTGTAGCCTTTTTTTACTATCCCTTTCTTATCTAAAAGACAACATAAAAGTAAAATACTGTTATTGCTGACAGATTACTGCTTGACAATATAAGTGGTGATACAGTCTTAAAGTGGAAGCACTAATCCGGCAAGAGGCAATTTACCTCATGGTTTCTACAGTGTTGTACTGGAATGTAAATCAGTAATTTTACAATAACATTAGGACATTTTTAAATAATATTTTTTTTAACATGGACTGCTCCAGATGATCAACACTAGTATGTTATTTGAATCTGCCAGATCTTTCATATAAGACCTAATCACAATAATGTGTGTAGGGTAATGCGATTGCTTATATTATCCGAGATGTCCAACAGTATCAGAAGATTCCGGTCATGTAGACCCTCTGCAGTCAAGCTGTTAAAAAATACACCTTAACAATTTCAGTCCTCATAAAAAAAAATTTAACCCCATAAGTACAATTTTATTTTTAGTAATAATTGTTGGTAAGATTTGTAAGTAACAAAAGAAATGGGATCGTTTAGGGAAAATTATTCATTTTACTGCTGGAAAATTTAAAATGTTATTACGACTAACTGGATTTTTAATCTGAAAATTACCCTCAAACAATTCGTTTGTTAAATAATCCAAAAACTATGCACAGGTTGTTACCATAAGTTTGACAGGTTAAAACTTCAAAGGTGGCAGCCAGTTTTACTTCCAAAGTTTCCAAAGTAAGCATTCAGTAAGAATATGACCTAGGTACTTGAATTTGGTTACAATCCAAACTGCTGTGTCATTTAAAATTACCTCTGGTACCCTCTCTGGTCCCTTACCTCCCTGAAATACCATCATATCTGATTTGTTAACATTATATTTCAGTCCATGAGTTCAGTGAGCATAACTCACAGACTGAAATGAGTTTTCACAGCCCTTTGATGGAGGGGCTGAGTACCACCATGTCCTTAGCATAGTTCAAATTATTAAAGCATGTGTTGCCAATATAGCATCCGACTTTTGTAGTTATCAGCTCCTCGAGCAAATCATTGACATAGATATTAAAGAGATCTGGAGAGGCAATACCTCCCTGACTTACACCGCATTCTATTTTATAGCAAATAGACGTCGCTTTGCTCCATTTCACATTATTTTTTAACCAACATCAAAAAAAGGAGGTTATCAATTCGTCTGTATATATTTTTTTATGTTTGTTACCTCATATCTCCCGACTGGGTGGACCGATCTTGATGATTTTTTTTTGTAAATGAAAGGTGGTGCTCGACATAGGGTCCCATTTTTTAAATCCAGTTCTGATGATGACATGCATGACAAAACCGGATAAATAAGTAAATTTGCGTAATCACGTGCGCGACAAATGGACGAATAACTCAAGATCGCGCCAACCGATATCGATGATTCTTTTTTATTAGAAAGGATATACTTCAAGGGTTGTTTTGTGATAGTTTGATTAGGTTCTGATGATGGAATCCATGAGAAAGTGACGGAACCTTTCAATTCTTAGGAGCAAATAAACGATACTCGGCAGATTCTTCTATAAGCTATCCAGATATTTGAGTCGCCTACCGTAACTTCGGTATGGTCAAGTGCTAGTCGTAGTTAAATATGAAAATCAATGGAACTCCTCAACGGCTTACAGTAAGAGTGTGATTTTTAGCAAAATCAATAACTGTCTGTAATCAAATGGCAATGAGCTTAAGTTTGTTGCTGCATTGCAACAAGTTTTTAGGTGTACACATATTGTGACAAATTTGTTAGTTTACTTCAGATTCACTAAAAATCAAAAAATAAATATAATTTTTTACAAAAAAAGAACCCGTCTTCAAAACAAACTTACAAATATACTAATTTGCTCTAAAAAATAAGATATAATTGCGTATTCCTTTATAGTGTTCTTCGTATTCTTATATTCGGAGTCGGTGTCAGCCAAGGTACCTGCATATAGGCGGGAGCTGCCAAGTGAATACACGGGACATCCACCTTAGCTGACACCTACTCCGAATATAAGAATACGAAGAACACTATAAAGGAATACGCAATTATTTGTTACTTTTTAGAGCAAATTAATATGTTTGTAAGTTTGTTTTGAAGGCGGTTCTTTTTTTGTTAAAATTTATATTTATGTAGTTATCAGCTCCTCGATCAAATCATTGACATAGATATTAAAGAAATCTGGAGAGGTACTACCTCCCTGACTTACCCCGCATTCTATTTTATAGCAATTAGACGTCGCGTTGCCCCATTTCAAATTATTTATTTGATTGCCGTACCAGTATCTCAACAGATCTACCAACTCTTTGAGGACAAGAGATCGATACAATTTCGACCACAGAATTTCATAATCCACGTGGTCAAATGCTTTACTAAGATATAGAAAACGCATACATTGATGTCTGATTTGTGTAATATTGAACCATGTGTTTCAAAGCAATGATTGCAGAATCTGTTGAGAGTCCAGGGCCCGTAGACAAGTTACTTACAAGCTCAAAAAATGTATGGGAACGACGTTTAATTTTTCGATTAGTTTCGATAAGAAATGTCATTTTTTGAGCGTTAGCAATCTTCGAAAGTAATTCGTCTAGAGGCCCAGGACGGAAACCAAACTGTGCGTCATCAATAGACTCATTCTTCAGCAGTTCGGGTTGCATAAAACGTTCCAAAATTTTACCTGTGATGGTACTTAAAGAAATTGGACGGTAGTTGTCCGCAGAGCCCAAATCACCCGTTTTATTTTTAATTATTGGAGCAACAATCGTCTTCATCATATCTTATACATAAGTCGATCGAATACAGTATTTGCTTGATATGAGTCTATTTAGCTTTAACATTATTAAAAAATACTTAATAAAACATTATTAAGCGTTTATGAGTCTGTAATTTTTTTATTGAAAAATTTAACGCCTAAGATAAAATTTACTGCACTAGATTACCATTATAAACTATAAAAAAGTACATGATCTTTAGCTAGTTACGTAATACACTAGTTAAAGCTATTCGTAAAATACGTTATACTAGATTGATTAGAAGGAAGATATTTCGTTTTTGTTCTTGTACATTACAAATTTATTTTTATCAAGCTGACTCGGCAAACTTCGTACCGCCTTGCAATCGAAAAATAAAAAAAAACTGAATCATAATTGCAGTGTTTCAACTTAAGTAAAAAATTAGGTCGAAATTAACCAAAACTAGTTACCAATTTCAGATTTCGTCAAAGTCTGTAAAATATTATAGTACCGATCAGAAATTGTTAGTTGTCAATGTCAAAACAAACAACATACAGACATACATAGCATCACGCCTCATTCCCATAGGGGTAGGCAGAGACCACGTCCTTCCACTTGCCATGATCCTTGCATATCTCCTTCGCTTCTTTCATTCTCATTAAACTTTTCATACAAGTTCGTCGGTTTAGAGTATTCTTGACCTGGCCGTTATTTAAAATGTCCTGGATTTGGTCCAGGAACGTTCGCCTTGGTCTTCCTCTTCCAGCTTACGCATTCACTCTTGACTCATAAATCCTTTTTGTCAGTGTCCTTCCATTATTTCTCTCCACGTGCCCAAACCATCTAAGGATACCTTTCTCAATATTAGTCACTACATCTTCTTTTATAGCGCAACGTTCTCTTATCACACTACTTCTTACTTTGTCACTCAGTTTCAATCTTCTTCTTTTGCCATACCCAACTTTCACTTCCATACATAAATGTTGGCACCAACACTCCTGCATGCACAACCAGTCTGGCCCTTTGTGACACCATCTGGCTATTCATAAAGGGACGCAGGGCCCCATTAACCACATTACCTGCATTCACTCTCCTTTCAATATCACTTTCACATGTTCGATCTTTTGTAAATTTAGACACTAAATATACAAATTCTTTCACCTCTTCCACTTGTTCCCCATCTATCAAAATATTGCCATTCATCATAGATTCATCTCGTTCAAAAAGCATAACTTTCGTTTTGTTTACATTCACTTTCATTCCTTTCCCTTTCAAAGCTTCATTCATAATATTTACCATCTCCTTTAGCTCATTAGCGGATGATGCAAGTATTACTTGATCATCGGCGTAGAGTAAACATTTGATGAGTAATTCATTAATTCTTAACCCATACATACTTTCTTTTAAATCTGTCAAACAGTTATCCATGACCGCACAGGCACTAGAACCCTCATAGAGAGACTTCAATGCTTGGATCAGACAACCGCTCACCCCATACGTAGATAACGTTGACCACAGCTCATTCCTTGCCACGCGATCATAGGCCTTTTCTAAATCGATGAAAGCGCAATAAAATATAACAAAACAATAGATAGATATTCCTTTTTTTTTAGATCAACAAAAATGTCCAGGATTGTGTAATCTACCTTTTAATTATAGCTTTTATATCTACATGTCCTCTCAAAAATGGTCACGTACGATTGGAAAATCATTCAGAACATTTTCAAAATTGTGCTCAAGACTTAACCACTCTCTCTAAAATATTCCTGGAAAGATCCTGGAATTCATTCTGGTCTTCATCTAAATTGGCCAAAGGTAAATACTATGCCTCCATACAACCGAACATACCAAGGCGACCCTGGTTTTTTCATCATAGATATGCTAGTCACTGGATTATCAGTACTATCTTGCGGTTACGCCTTAGTCATGCTTGCACACCTGTGCACTTGGCTAAACTACGGATTAGGGACCACTCCATGTGTGAATGTGGCTTAGACAAAGGTTCTGTCTCGCATATCCTTCTTAATTGTCCCTCTTCCCACTCTATTCTCCCTCCACATGTCCCTCTTCCTATAAATGTAGAATATTTGTTAAGTTTTATAAAATATAATAAGATTAAGTTGTAAAATGTAAGTTTTATTAATGCTATCATATTGTTTTTTTTTCTTGTTTTCTTATTATTTGGTGGTGGTTTAACAATATATAAATCAACCATTTATAGATGATCAAAATTAAACTTGTGATTTTCTCATAAACTGAACAATTTCCTTCGTGTCTTCTCCAGTAAACTTGACACTGGCGAGATAATCTGTGCTCATTTGGCACACCTGAAAGCCATTCAACAAAGAAGAAGTTTCTAAGGTAATGCAAAATTGTTGTTTTTACTATACACCGAGCAGTTTTTTCATAATTACCCACATTTTAAACCTTCCCTGGACTTCTACAAATAATTCAAAACACTCAAATCAGTCCATTTATTTATATATAAGAAAGTATACATTTCGTGACATTGAACTTCCCTTTGCAACTGGAATAAAGTTCAAACATTTTTATCTTTCAATTAATCTATATTGTTTATATAAACGTTCTTAAGATATTTTTTTATCTTTAATGTTGATATTATGCCATTTCCATATCACATGATACTGTTTTTGCACAAATTTTGTTCATTAAAGATATGCTAATTTCGACAAAGTCTTATGTAAAGAATAAATAATTATCATAGTTCGCTGTATAAAGGTAATTAAACTTTATTATCTGATAAATGAGCTAACAGTACACTAATATCGCATTCTCAAGTTTGCGGTCGGAAAGTAATATGTTTTCCTTACTATTAGTTGTTGTATTAATTACCGTGTTTTATTTCTACGGAAAGCGTAACTTTGATTACTGGAAGAAGAGAGGCGTGAAATACGAAGAACCATTGTGCTTCGTGGGCGGAAACCTAAAGAATTACATAGATAATGTCAGCTTCTCCGAACGCTTTGCCGCTCTTCACCGAGAGTTTCCAGGCGAAAAATTCGTCGGGTTATTTGATGGAAACAAACCCTCTATCCTCATCAGAGATCCAGATATAATAAAACGGGTTTTAACCACTGATTTCCGTTACTTCCATCGCAGGGGCATGAACTTTGAGAAGGAAGCTAAGGAACCGCTAATGAAGAATTTATTCACAGTCGATGGGGACATTTGGAAGTTAATGAGACAAAAGTTAACCCCATGTTTCTCCACTGGTAAACTCAAGACGATGTTCCCTCTTATAGTGGATAGAACGGAGAAGCTGACGCAAATTGCCACAGAATTATCCGAATCAAGAGATGAAATCGACGTCCGCGAGCTTATGGCGAGATACACCACGGATTTTATAGGAGCATGCGGCTTTGGCATCGATTCTCAAGCCCTTAATGAAGATGATTCAGATTTCCGCAGACTTGGGAAACGTATATTCAATCTCACAATACGGGATCACATTGTAAATTTAGCGAAAACTTTGTTCCCAGAAATGTTAACCAATGTAAACTTCTTTGCACCTGAGATTGAGAAGAAGACCTTCTCTATTATTGGGCAGATAATGGCTCAGAGAAATTATAAGCCATCTGGTAGGAATGACTTTGTGGATATGATGCTGGAGTTGAGGGAGAAAGGGAAAGTGGTGGGAGAGTCTATTGAGAAGCACAACCCTGACGGTACTCCGGTTATAGTGGAATTGGAGCTAGATGACAAACTGCTTGCAGCCCAAATATTCATATTCTTCGCTGCTGGTTTTGAGACTTCTTCATCAGCGAGCAGTTTCCTTCTCCACATGCTCGCGTATCACCCTGAGGTACAGGAGCGTTGCCGAAAAGAGGTGGATGAAGTCCTCAAGAATTACGATGGACAGCTTTGTTACGATGCAGTTAAGGATATGAAATATTTGGAAATGTCATTCAAGTAAGTTATATTAATATTATAAATCTGAAGAGTTTGTTTGGTTGTACGCGTCGCTCTCAATTTGCGATTAGTTAGTATTTTTATAATTCTAATTCGCTTCAGGGAGAGTTTGCGGTGTCTACCGTCACCAGGTTTCCTTCTACGGATTACTTGTGACAAATACACTATACCTGGCACCCAAGTGACATTGGACGAGGATACGATGGTGATTATATCCACGGAAGCTTTGTGTTCCGATGAAAAGTACTTCGAGGATCCAGAAGTCTTCAATCCTGAGAGATTCCATCCAAACAACGTGTCTAAAATTGAGAAACACGCTTACTTACCTTTCGGAGAAGGACCTCGGGCTTGTATAGGTAAGTTTTTTACCTTTTTATCGGCAGATCATAAAGTCCCACATTTCAGTGAATTCAAAAAGTTACTGGGTTTTGAAAATGGAATTAAACATGACGCAAATTTTTTATTCAATTTATTTATTATTATTATTAATTTTAATTTAGTTTTTGATTTTTTCTGTATTTTGTTTTTGTTACATTTTATTTACTTGTAGATTTATAATGTAAACTGAGACTAGTGCCTTTTAATAAAGATTAATTTAAAAAAAAAACGCAGGGGGAGGGCAGCATTACAAAGTGAGGATGGGAGAACGCCTAGAAAGAGGCGGCCCAAACACGTCCTTGACGACCCAGACGACCAGATTACTATTGACAATGCCCCGTACACAAACACACACACACAGCGTCTTCGCCGGCGAAGACGAGGTCCCCGCTATCTGACGCACCCCGGCCGCGGCTCCCAGTCGCGGACCCATGGGCGTCAAGATTAAGCACCTGTCCGATTGTCTTTTTCAGCAGCAGCAAACGTTGCTCTAAGCCTAGGTCCGAGCCTCGCAGGAGGCGCCCTTAGAGCAACGTTTTCCCCCGACGCAGCAGGGCCCTTCTACGGGCCCACCCCTCGGCAGAGCTTCTGCGCTCGCCACCCCTCTCGGTGACGCTGTAAAAGCCAGTAGGGCTAACAGCAACTACACACATCGAATAAAATAAAACGGATTTCCCCATATTTCAATGATATCTGGTATATAAACGAAATACGATCACATACTGCGACATTTCTTAGACCGTTCCACGGATGATTGAGAATACAAATGGTACAATTATTACCTTGGTTTGTCTGCCGAGCGCCTTTCTCTGTATCGCCGCTTTGTGACTGGCTGTAATGCGACATGTGGTACATGGACAAAAATAAATGTAAAATTGTTATAAATTATAGTAGGTCTGCATAAAATTAACAATTCATTGAAGGGTAACTGTATACGTGACTATAATAAACTCCCAGAAGAAGAATGTCACTGAACATGTTAAAATATTTCATTAAAGGAAAGCTAACTAAGAAATTGTTCTGTAATTTGAAGGACTACCTAGAGGATAAAAAAGTATGGGAGTGAATGAATTGTTGTAATCGAAATCGTCATCGCCAGTCGCACAGTGAAAATAATTATATTGGAAAACTATATTCGATGATTCAAAACTGGGCACATTAGATCTACACTAATATTATGAAGAGGAAAGATTTGTATTTTTGTATGTAACGAATAAACTCAAGAAGTACTGGACCGATTTTGATAATTCTTTTTACATTAGAAAGCTACATTATCACTGAGTAATATAGGCTATATTTAGTACTAGATTACTATAGAATTAGAAATTCCTATTAAAACCAACCGAAGGTGTAAAAAATTAGCCATAAAATGTCTTTCATCGCATACGCTGTATGATTATTAATGATAGGACAAAAAAATGTTCGACAATGTCTAACTATAACTGCTTTTTTACATTTAACAAATTGATGAGAAATGCCGATCAAAATCAGACCATATTATCCATACAATGTATACATTTTTATCCAAATAAATAATTTAATATTCAAGACTGTCTCAATACCTGATGATTACTTTTTGAATAATTGAAATCGGAATACTAACTCGACGAGAGAGGGGCAGTGCGGGAGAAGGGGGTGCACCATTATGAACGAGGTAGCCACTAGCCGGTCGGCTCCTTACGCAGTGGACGCAAGCGACATTGAATATTTCGAGTGTTTTTAACACATTTTTATGCTTCACTTAAAAAGTTCTTTTCAGAGCTACTTAGTTTTAGTATTAGGAATTTATGTTTACCCGTGCGAAGCCGGGACGGGCCGCTAGTAGATAAATAAAACTGTTACTTCTTTAACAACATTTATGTGAAGGTAGCTCTCGGTTGGGTTCGAGATTCTGAATTTTATACTATGTATTAGCGAAAGTTGCCTATTGTAATAAGAAATAATAATTCATTATTAATTTGCAGGCGAGCGTATGGGCATAATGCAGTCGATGGCGGGAGTGGCGGCCATCTTGCGCAACTTCACAGTGGCGCCATCTCGTAGCTCCATCCGCAAACCGCGCATCGATCCCAAATCGATCGTCGTGCAAACCATTATCGGTGGATTGCCTCTAGCACTTAAGCCCAGAGATAAATCTTTTTAATTATGTGTTTTATTGATTCCTTTTATATATGCAGTCGAAACCGTTATGTCCGATAGTTGTTACAAGCAACATACACAATTAATCATATGTACTGTAAACCTTGTCGTCATCATATGTGGTTTTGCCAGTAATCACCACGCTTGGCAGGCGGGTTGGTGATCGCAGTGCTGACCCTCTCGCACCGATAACGCTGCTGCCCGTTATCGGTCTGTGACATTTAGGTCAGCGGAGAATGGATATACCGCCATTTATCGGTATGGGAGTTAGATAGGAGAGCTTGGAATATGGGATTAGGAGAGTTTTGGGAAGCATTGGGGTAAGGTATAGGACATTACTGCCGCGGATAGGGGATTGAAGAGCGGTAGTAATCGCTCGAGGCACCCGGGGTCGCTTACCCGCATGCTTAGTTAGTAACCGGAAAGATTATCTGACTAAGCATCCTCTGGGAAAGTGCTGGAATGGCGACCCCGCACTGGACGACGCAGTGTAGGAAGACCCCCCACAAGGTGGACCGATGATATAAGGAGGATCGCCGGTAGCCGCTAGAGCCAGGTGGCACAAGATCGGGTCTTGTGGGCATCATTTCGTGAGACCTATGTCCAGCAGTGGACGTCCATCGGTTGAAGCGACGACGACGACGACGACTGTAAACCCCTTTTGTTGCGGGTATAGAATTGTTATTATTCCGGTAATTTGATTAATTATCGCATTTTATTACTCATTCGTTTTTACCACCCCACTGTAGCGTCTATCCCCCCTCCCCGTGCCTAAGCTAATCTAATCATAGACTAACTACAAAGTTCACAGATACATAACATGTACGTTTGTAGTATGGCTATAGGTTATGATTAAGAACTTTCTTTCAAATATATAAAAGACCCACAATATAGTTACTTTTACAAGTAATCGGTCGTTTGTCTGTTCATTTCAATCTGAATCTCAATTAAGCCGCAAAATGTGAGCCCGTTCGGCAGCTCACTCTTGCGAAGATTTGCCGGTTCAGGATAAATGAAAATGCCACTAGATTCTTCACTCCAACGCTCTACCGTCTAAATGTCACCAGACGGGGATTTATATATCGCGATTCGAACTGTTGTTCAGCAGGAACGTGTTTACTAAATTGACCTATTAATCTATGTGTTTGCGACTGGCAAACGTGCACTATTGTGACAAGCAAACGACGGTGGTTGATACTTTATTTGGTAAAAAGGACATCCTATGATTGTCATTTTATTTTCTACCAATCGCAGGGATTACTTTAATTGCACAAACAACTTTTTTCTAGGAAATGACAATCATACAGATATATACATGCTATAGGTCAACAAAACATCTTGTATACAATCCATAAATAAGTTAAACAAAAATATACTATACGAAAACGAACAATTTTAACAATAATATTGATTTAAAATTAAAACAAATATATTATTTTCTACTTTAAAGAGAAAAGTCGCGAACACAAAACATTCAAGGTCAAATAGCAAAGAGCACAGAAGTGGTTCGGATGAGGAAGAAGAATAATAGCATTAGTCAAAATATTCCATCAAAGGTTAGTATAAGGATTAAAATTCTTCGTAGTGTTTATTTTCCTGGAACAAGTAAGCGATTGGTTTTTATAGCCGATATCGATTATTCTTCATGGTGTGATAGATGGTACGTCTACTTATTAATGTATATAGAGATTCAGCCAGGACCTTACCATTTGAATTGTTATAATCGATCCGTCGTTATATATGACTTAGACTGTATGTATATACCGGCAAAAGAGCAGAGACCTCAATCATGAACGTGTGGAAGTTTAACGGTTACTTTTAAATAAAACTATAATTTCCGACCTTAAAACCTGCATTGTATCCAAGATTTTTTTTAATACTACCAAGACAAGTCAATATGCAAATTTGTTTGTAAACTAACACAACTTTCATTGTTAATCAAAAATCTATGTACAATGTAATTCAAATAGTGCAAAAACAAAATTGTAGAGTAGGTTTTCCACAAAAATCAAAATTCATTGACAATATCAAAATATATATTCACATTTTGTCGGAATGGTAAATTTTATTTAATCTATATTTTATAATAAATACAGATTAAATAAAATTATTGATATGTGACCTCCTTAACTAGAATAGAAACAAAAAACATATTTCTGACTTTAACAGAAAATAATTATAAGAGTCGCGACTAAGTTCTCTAAAAACTTTTTTATTAAAGGAACGAATTTTATTAAAAAAAATTAACATTTGAATATCTAGTGTTGCTCTCCTAATTAGTTATCTGTCTTCTTTTGAGTGATAGAGGTAGTCCACCTGCGATATTAAGTACGACTATTGATTTGGGATCCAGGCGTGGTTTACGGATGGAACTACGAGATGGCGCTAACGTGAAATTACGCAAAATGGTTGCCAAGCCGGCCATTGACTGCATCATACCCATACGTTCACCTGTAAAAACACAACAAACACTATATTTATTTGTATACTATAAATTATTTAACCAAGTCAATGAATGAGAAATGTTGATAGGACGACCTATCGCTCAAAAATTCAACTTAATTGAAAAGATTTTTTTTTCATTTGTTTTTGACATTGACAACCAACAATTTCTGGTCACAACTATGATATTTGACAAATCTGGGCGGAAAGGTCGCGTTTGTTTTTGTTATGATTAAGTTTTGACCAGATTTTTGAAGTGTAACTTCTTTAGACGCACACATGTGGTAAAATTATTACGAATGAAACGCGTGATTAGCGTTACGAAGACATGCATCGTTGTTAAAGTTAATTCGTTAGAAGGTAAGGTGGTTTTAATATTTATAAAAAACATGTGGTGTTTTAATTTGCCACTCGTCATTTAATTTACTATTTTTCATATAATTTCAAATTCGAAAACAATATTTAATTAATATTTTCTTATATTGACAAAACACAGGTGGCATTTTTATATACAATTCGTTGTTTGAGATTTCAATAAATTATATGTATTTATTTTCGACACTTTTAATATTTTAATGACAATTGAATTCCTAAAATATGTTTTTCCCTCCCTCTAATTCTCAGAAATCTGATGTTTTAGATTTGTATACATATACACAAGACTTAAAAATTACTTTGCCAAAAAAGTTTCACTCCTGAGATCTGTACTTTGTACGCACGCTTTTTAATTTACTAAAGTGGAATCATTCAGGTATTATCATTTAACTTTTTATTTATTGATTCTGAGATGGTACGAAGGTTGCTTCGTCAGCTAGTTACATCTACATTAGTAATGTACTTCTGTGCCTCGTATCTAATATGTAGTCTATGGGAAAAAACTTTTCGGTAACAAATATCTGTTATTGGACTGATAATAACATCAGAGTAACAGTTACTGGAAAGAGCAATAACTCCCGTGCTTACTTACAATTGGTGTTACAGTCAATCACAGAGTGTTATCGCAGCAATTTGACCAAGAGTGGGATGAAACTCCATCACAATGACATTATTTATGATCGAAGGAAACTTATGAGCAAAAAGGTTATAAACTAACCAATACAAGTTCTAGGTCCTTCTCCAAACCCTGGAAAAATATATTTCTTAATCTCTCCAATGTTATCCGGGTGGAATCTCTCGGGTCTGAACTCTTCAGGGTTGTCGAAATACTTCTCATCTGAGCACACTGCCGGTCCGGGTATGATAACCACCGTGCCTTTCTCCAGCATGACATTTGAACCGGGTATATTATAATTGGAAATGGTTTTCCGGATTAGAAAAGCAACTGGCGGTGATACGCGTATACTTTCTCTGTAAAAAAAATGATCGACGAATTCATTTTGATAAGATCAAAGTCAAAGAAATATCGCTACTTTTGGTAAAAATTAGCAAAATGACTAGAACGTTTTTGATTAAATATTTTGTGCGTTTAGATACATTCAAGTGTAGTTCAGATTGACTATTTTCCTGATGAATAACAGATTCCTAGATTCTGGTAACATCGCTGGCATGAGTTAGTAGCCAATGCCTTAAACCTTTTTAAAAATGATTTCTTTTTCTCTAATAAGATGGTCAAGTGTCACTATAATTTTCTTTATCGTAACCTATTAATGGGAAAAGCATTGGTATTCTAGCCAATTCGCTCACAATAATGTGATAACCAAAATGTGTAAACATATAATATTATCTTTAATCTACATCAATAAGCATTAGTGTCATCATATCCGGGAAGTCATTTATCGCAATTTCACTAAGATATTGCTTAAGAATGATATAAAACAATCATTTACCGTTAATGTAAACAATGCCATTTAGTTACAAATGTTGTCTGCCTTTATTGAACCAATCCATAATGTGATTTCGAAAACCCGGCGATCTAATTAAAACACCGCGCCCCCCCCCCCCCTATTGTCAAGACTTTGCCCTACCAGAATCCGGGATGCCTGTTACCCAAACCAAAGTCCACCCACTACGTCAATTACATCACTATGCAATTTCAACTTTACATTGCGAAAAATCATCTAATACACCTTGTATTATGAGACTGCTTCCGACAACGAAGACAGACGATTGTTGACCCAAGCTGAGACAGTATGTGTATCTTTTTATAGCACGTAAAGTAAGATTTTTTAAAAATCAGGATCGCATTATTATTAGTACTATCGTCTGTCTTTGTTTCCGCAAGCGGTCTTCTAACACCTTGTATATTCTATAATATACATACCTGAGAGCCATTTCCAAGTATTTCATATCTTTAACAGCCTCGAAGCTAAGTTTTCCGTCATATCTCGCCAAAACATCGTCAACTTCCTGGCGACAACGTTCCTGAATCTCCGGATGGTACGCGAGCAAATGCAGAAGGTAACTGCTAACTGACGAAGAAGTTTCGAAACCAGCGGCGAAGAATATAAATACTTGTGCAGCAATCAGCATGTCATCCAACTCCAGTTCCACTGTCACAGGAGATCCATCTTTATTCTTCTTCTGAATAGATTCACCGACGACATTTCCCTTTTGTTTCAACTCCAGCATCATATCAATAAAATCGTTCCTACCCGACGGCTGGTAATTCCTCTGGCTCATAATCTGTTTGGTGATAGAAACCATCTTATCCTCAATCACTGGATCGAACATACGGAGATATTTGAAAGTCTCTGGGAATGTTTTCTTCAATAAATTAACGATTATATCCCTCGGTGTGACACTGAAGATACGTTGACCTAATTTACGGAAGTCAGAGTTCTCTTCTCGTAAAGAATGGGAGTCTATCCCGAAGCCACAAGCCCCTATAAAATCTGTGGTATATTTAGCCATTAAATCACGAACGTCAACTTCTTCGTTCTCTTCTGCAGCCTTTTCAGCAACTTGCACCAACTTCTCAGTCCTTTCTACTATAAGTGGAAACATAGCTTTTAGCTTTCCACTTGTAAAAACCGATGTTAGTTTAGTCCTCATCAACTTCCATATGTCTCCATCAGCACAGAACAGGTTCTTCATCATAGGTTCCACATAATCCACGTCCGGTTGGAGTCCTCTATTGTGAAAATATTTGAAGTCCGTCGTTAAAATACGTCTCATCAAATCAACATCTCTTACAATTACAGCCGGTTCGTTCCCTTCGAAGTATCCAACGAGCTGTTCCCCCGGAAACTGTCTATATAAGTCACTAAAGCGCTCCGAAAGACTGATGTTTTTTAGGAAATGGTTTAGAAACCCACCAAAAAATATAATAGGCTTTTCATATTTGACCCCTCTTTTTCTCCAGTAGTCGAAGTTTCTGGTGCCGTAGTAGTATAAAGCTATTAGAAGCAAACCCACCAGTAAAACGAACATTACAGTGGTTGTGATTGAGCAATTAGGTGTTGATTTATCGATGTCCCAAATATGAAAGGATTTGCAATAATTTAATAGGTTCCGAATAATGAATGATAAATTTAAATCGTCATCAATTAAGAAATCCAGATTAGCTTATCGTTTCGATAGATACGAATGTGTTTATTATTTGTGTGCGAGTACCGGATAGTGTTTGACTGTAATCTACCGTCGGTTATTGAGGACTGAGGATACAGCATAAGATAGTAGCGCGCTAGCCTGGTAATATGCCTCTTAATGATTTCTATTCAAGTAAGCTAATAATTGCTGACCTAATGTTATAAAGTTGAAGAATTTGTTCTGTAGAAGAATCTTTTAGTGTTGGATAGCCCATTTATTGAGGATAGCTGTATTACAATCACGTTATGACCAATAGGGTCGAAGTTTCAATGAAAATTGTTGCAATAACTACTAAATGTTCCTTTTGAAAACTCAACTAGTGAATGTTCCTTTTGTACCAAGTGACTTTGGACCAGTGTGTAATTGAAATAGTGATAAAATAACTTGTAGAGTTGTTTGTCGATAGAAATTAGTTTCATTGTTTAAAAAAAACAGTTCATGACATTTTAACAACCCAATACTCCATTTAAAGGAAAATAAACGCATTTTGTAGGAATTGTAAACTTTATATTTTGTACTAAATACAAATGAAACATTGATAAATTATGACCAAGACAATAAATATAAATATTAACAAAAAAAGAACCAGAACACTATGAAAGAATACGCAATTATTTCTTACTTTTTAAGAGCATATTAATGTATTTATAAGTTTCGTTTTGAAGGCGGTTCTTTTTTTGTTAAAATTTCTATTTATTTTTTTTTATTTTTAGCGAATCTGAAGTAAACTAATAAATTTGTCCCAATATATGTACACCTAAAACGCGTTTCTCATATTAGATAACACCGTTTAAATGAAACAACTTTACAAAGTTAGATTTACATTAATATCGCCACACCCGGGGTCGAACCCAAAACCCTTACACCACCGCTTCACACATAATTCACCTTTCAAATATTGCAATGCAGCAACAAACGTAAGATCATTGGAATTTGATTACAGAAAGTTATAGATTTTGCTAAAAATCAGACTCTTACTGTAAGCCGTTGAGGTGTGCCATTGATCTTCATATTTAAGTACGACTAGCACTTGACCATACCGAAGTTACGGTAGGCGCCTCAAATATCTGGATAGCTTATAGAAGATTCTGCCGAGTATCGTTGATTTGCTCCTAAGAATTGAAGAGTTCCGTCACTTTGTCATGGATTCCATCATCGGTCCACCCAGTCGGGAGATATGAGGTAACAAACAAAAAATAATACAGATGAATTGATAACCTCCTCCTTTTTTTGAAGTCGGTTAATAAAAACTAAAGTCTCAGACTTTGACAGAACATAAATAGAAAACGTCTCAAAAGTCGTGGCTAAATTCTGTGAAATCTTTCTTAATAAAGGAATAAATAATATAAAAAAACAACTGAATATCTAGTGATGTTCTCTTAATTAGTCTTCTGTCTTCTTTTCAGTGCTAGTGGCAGTCCACCTGCGATATTAAGTACGACTATTGATTTGGGATCCAGGCGTGGTTTACGGATGGAGCTACGAGATGGCGCTAACGTGAAATTACGCAAAATGGTTGCCAAGCCGGCCATTGATTGCATCATTCCCAAACGTTCACCTGTGAAAAAACAACAAAAACTATATTTATTTGTATACTATTAATTATTTAACCAAGTCAATGAATGAGAAATGTTTGTTGTTCGTCCTAATGCTCAAAAACCCAACTTAATATAAAATAATTTTTTTTCATTTAACTTTGACATTGACAACCAACAATTTCTCGTCGCAACTATAATATTTGATGGACTTTGGCGGGAATCTGGGCGCGTTTTTTTGGTTACAAATTCTTTAGGGGAGCGCACAAGTAAAATTTTTACAGATAAAACTAGTAAATATTCCTAATAGTAAACTCTCATTGTGTGCACTGTATAAAAGGTTAAAGTAACGGACGAAATTGTTTCTATCAAAAAGATTTAAGGTTGACAACATGTATGTCAATGACATTTATTTTGATAATGAGAATTGTTCTTTTACGTGATTCAGTACAAATTTGGCGGTTTATTTAGTATTTACATAATTATAATTTACTTATGAAGAGACTATGTTGTTTACCATCATCAGGTCGCCTTCTACAGATTACTTGTGACAAAAACACAAAAATAAATGGTAGAGTTGTTTATCAATAGAAATAAATTTCATTGTTTAAAAAAAATCATGACATTTTAACAACCCAATACCCCATTTAAAAGAAAATAATCGCATTTTGTAGGAACTGTAAACATTAATTCGTCTATATTTTGTACTAAATACAGTTTAAAAATATACTATTGTTAGCTTTCAAATACCGATAGGTGAGTTACTAAACCATTAAGGCGAATAAACACTGACGGCTCACAATTTAACAGAAAATAAGTAGAAACGTAGAAAAATTTGTTATTAAATGAATAAATCATATTAAAAAAGTTATACTTCTTTGGCGTAACAAGATAAAATTCGATCGATTCAATTCGAAAGATCTTTCGCCTTATTCTACGTAACTTTAACGTAAGCCACGCTTGGATGCCAAGTCACTAATGTCGTTCGTGGACTACATCTAACACTCAAGAGAAGACAGAAGACTAATTAGGAGAACCACACTATATATTCAAATGCCTTCTGTAGTTATACTTCCTTTGGCGCGTTAGGGAAAAATGATAAGTGTTAATTTTTAGGATGCGCGCGCACACCGTTGCAAAAAACTGACACTCTGAAGTTAGCTACAGTTAACATTTTAGTTTTTTTAATATTTTATGTAATAGTGTTAGAATGGCCACACTAATTTGTAGTTGACCACACTGGTTGCTAGCTGGCCACACTGGAGCAGTCGCAGAGACGCCGCGCTGCGTGCGCGTCGTCACTTAAGTCACGTTCCACATTTCATACGTCATTGTCATGCCTATTTTAAATATTGCCGCCACTTCGAGTTGTTATGGATAAATTAACGTATTAAGTACCTAGTCTTCTTTTAATTTATATTTTATAAGAATAGCTTAATTATTTTATTAGATTACTCGTTGGATATATTGTGACATTAAAATGTCAGCGTGACATTCTTATCAAAATTATAACTGTCAGACTCAACTATAGAAAACAGATTATAAACTATTTATATCCAATGAAAGTTAGTTTACGTGTATTATTTCGGAATCTTTGGTCCTTTGCCTTGCATTGAGTGAACGGATGTATTTGATTTGACGAGCAACAAAAACTACAGCTTGGATTTACGGTTAAAATTTCGAAGATACTAACAGTTGCTTGTAATAAATTGTAAATAATCGCGCTAAAAGTTGTGCTATCCAAAGATAATGACTGACAAGTTAAAACTCGTGCTTGCCTGGTAAATTTCTTCTAACTAGGTAGTTTCTTTATTGTTAAAATGGTCACGACTGAAACCTAGACAAATTAGTAAATGTAATTTCCTAGATTTGCACAGCGGGGAATCAAACTCGAAACATCTCATAGCAAAGCTGATATTCCCACCATTATTTCAGCGAGACTATCAAATCTACTAAGTTCATACATATATAATTTTGGAGTTTTATGAACGAAAAACAACCAATTGATAACAAATTGTACATGGAATTTTTAAAAGATAACATATAAAAGGTATTGAACACGAGCGAGATTTTATTTCTAGATAACTAAATGATAATTAGACAATCTACTAAAATACGACAGCCTACATGAGTGTAATTTTTGTTATCTGACATACGACAGTATACATCAGTGCCACTTTTTTGTTTTCCGACATACTTCAGTCTACATGAGTGCTACTTTTGTTGTCAGAAATAGGATAGTCAGGGTCTTACTTACTTTACTAACTTAGGTTCAATTGAAATACAATATGAGTCAATGGCCCAAATACATGGATAAATCTAGATAAACAGGTTACTTTTTATCCAGACTTATTCCTATAACAACACAGTCTGTCGTTGGAAGTTTATGATTGTGACATTACAAATTAATTTGTATATATTGATGTAATGTAAATGTAAAGGCCTTACATATAGAGTCTTCTTTTATTAGTAAATTGCTTTCAGGTTTGACACACAATTTCGCCAGTGTCCCGTTAGTTGGAGAAGACACGTAGGAGATTGTACGGATTTTGTGATGACAAACCAAAATTTTGATAATCTACAAATAGTTGACACCTTATACCATTTACTCCACCACCACGAAGAAATAAAAAGTTAAGGTTTAGGAACAACACAAGATGAACACTTTTTACAAAACATTTACAACTTAATTATTTTTATATAGATTTTTACAATAGGGACTATATACAAGGGTTAACAAATACTCAACATTTAAAGGAACTCTGGGCGATGATGTCATAGATAGGATGGGAAATTTTTGGGCATTTGAGAAAGATGTGGGAAATATTGCCTAGAACACATTCACAAATAGACAGAAATTCACAAATAAAGTTTTGAACAGGAGAACCCAAATGGCCAAGATGTATTCTTGAGATAGTTGATGATACTGATCGATTTGCATATCTATGAAGAAAAAACCAGTTTTGCCTTGGGCTGTTTGGCTGAATGGCGGCATAATATTTGCCCTTAACCAATTTCTGTGAAATCCAGAATGAGTTCCAAAAATTTTCCATATAATACTTGGAAAGCGATCTTAAAACGTGTGGGACGTTTTGAAAATGGTGGAACGTTCCATCTTGGACTGCAGCTTTAGCGCAAGAGTCATGGATACCGGAATGGCTGAAAACCCAAACAAGCAAAACTGAGAGATTCCGTTGATGGCATGAGTACAATGCCTCTCTGATTCTGAAAATAATGGGAAATCTTGATTTACTTCTAAAGCGGTTTTCTTTAATGGACAATAAACAATAAGTCAAAATAGTACAGTAGTCAGTCAGAATACATACATACAGTCAAGATATCTTTTTGTCATTTTAATGTATCAATCTCATTGGTTTTTTTTAATTCATAAAACAGAAAGCTATTAAAACGTGATGCTTTAAAAGGAATATTTTAACAGTGGCACGCAAGGTCGCTGCCCAAAATGATTTGGACAAGTCTGGTTTCCGCTTGGTCATCAACGATTGCAAAAATGTGTACCATCTCCACCTTCATATTCTCAGAGGACGTCAAATGCACTGGCCACTAGGCTAACTGTTTTTATATTATAGTAATGATCTGTAATTAAAATAATAGATATTGTAGAGTTTTTTTACCATCCCTATCATGTCTAAAAGACAATGTAAAAGTATACCACTGTTATTGCAGACAGTGATCATAAGTGGTGATAGTCTAAGGTGGAAGTGCTAATCTGGCAAGAGGCAATTTACCTCATGGCTTCTGCAAAGCGTCGGACCCGGAACGTAAAACTCTTGCTTGGCGGTACGTCTTTGCTGGTGGAATCACCAGTCAAATTAAAAGAGCGTCCAAATTACAATAATAGTCGTCGTCGTCGTCGTCGTCGTCGTCGCTTCAACCGATGGACGTCCACTGCTGGACATAGGTCTCACGTAATGACGTCCACAAAGCCCGATCTTGCGCCGCCTGGCTCCAGCGGCTACCGGCGACCCTCTTTATGTCGTCGGTCCACCTTGTGGGGGGTCTCCCTACACTGCGCCGTCCGGTGCGGGGTCGCCACTCCAGCACCTTTGGCCCCCAACGTCCATCGGTCCTTCGGACTATGTGCCCCGCCCATTGCCACTTCAGGTTCGCGATTCGCAGGACTATGTCGGTGACTCTGGTTCTACTACGGATCTCTTCATTTCTGATTCGATCACGTAGAGAAACTCCGAGCATAGCCCTCTCCATCGCACGCTGAGTGACTCTGAGCTACAATAATAGTAACAGACCCATTTTGAAATAAAGACGCATAACACTTTTACTGCCGCAAAGGGTCAACATGACCAGCACTAGTACTATATTTGAATAAGTTTCTAAAACTCCCACAGGACTTTCTAGATGTTGTTTTTGACGGCCTCGCTGGCGCAGTGGTGCGAGTATTCGGTTTGCTAGTGGAGGTCCCGGGTTCGATCGAATTTATGAAATTGTATTTTCTAATTTGTCTGAGTCTGGGCTGGTGGGAGGCTTCGGCCGTGGCTAGTTACCACCCTACCGGACAAAACGTACCGACAAACAAAGATATTTGTGTTCCGGTACGATGCTGTGTAGAAACCATAGGGAGTACATCGTCTCTTACCAGATTAGCGCGCTTCCATCTTAGACTGTATCATCACTTACCATCATATAATCTGTCAGCAATAAAAAAAATGTTAATAAATTCCTTATTTGTTGAAAGAAAGTTGATTGAAAATTGCAAGATTTCTTAGACACTAGAAACGTGGGAGTAAACGAATTCCTATAATTTGAATTTACATATAATAAACTAATGTGATATTGTAATGATGATGTTAAATAAAAACAATACCCGAATGAGTTTGTTGTGAACTCTCCTCAGGACAGCGTGCCAAGGAACCCTCGTAACTTTAGATTTTAAGTGGTTTGTTACACACTCTTGGATCCTGATTTAGTAGTTATTATACTGACGATAAAGTGGGCAGACGGTACATAGAGCGCCAAAAAGGATTTATGCTTAGTCCATTAGTGGTCAGCGTGTTGATACTGGCAAGGAAGGCTGGAATTACGTTCCTTATTGAAAATTAGAAGAAAGTAATTTGTGATTGAATTACGACTTCTTTTGGAAAAATCGATGGCTGTGATACTGTTTCCTATACATGGCTCTCGTCCCTTCTCGTCCATACCAGGATAGTCTATAACTTCTCGGTCACTGGTGCTACTTTCACACTTCTTCTAATATACTCATTCCTAATTTTGTCACTCTACACACCCATCTCAACATTCGCATCTTCGCTGCATGCAATTTCCTTTTATTTTCCCTTTGGTGGCCCAGCACTTTGATCCATGCAAGATGACAGGTCTCACGATCATCTTATAAATTTTCTCCTTCAGTTAGAGGGGCATTCTGGCATCGCAAATTTTTCCCGTGACCTGCCGCCACTTCATCCAACCTGCATTTATCCTGCTAGTAACATCTTGATAAATGTCGCCATCGTTTTGGAAGATAGAGACGAGGTAATGGAAATCAGAGCAAACTTGAAGGGATCCATCTAAGACAATCGAAGAAAAACTGGATGGATCCCCGAAACCACAGAACAGATGTTCTGTTTAGGTCCTATTTATTTTAAACCCTACGCTTTCCAGTTTTACCTGCCATAAGGCATAATGAGGAACGTGAACGTGAACCTACATTGTATCCACGGATTTAAGAATTATATACACACAAATATATTAATACAGTTATAATAAATACAACTCTTAATTTTCATTAATTAATTACAAAGACAAGTCAAAATGCAACTTTGTTTATAACACAACTTTATTGATAATTAAAAATTTATTTACAATGAAATTTAATTTGTGAAAAAAGATAATTTAGTGCTGTTTTTCAATAAAAATAAGTTTTCAAAAGAAAATTTCATGACAAAATAATTTAGATTTTTTTATTTTGACAATGTAATAAAAAATATAGATTCGTACAATGTACGAACTGTAAATTTTATTTAATCTATATTTTGTACCTAATACAGATTAAACATTGATATATAATGACCATATAAGACAATAAAAACTAAAGTTATGACTCGGACTTTGACAGAAAATAAGTAGAAAACGTCTCAAAAGTCGTGGCTAAATTTTGTGAAATCTTTCTTAATAAAGGAATAAATTATATAAAAAAAAACAACTGTGATGTTCTCTTAATTAGTCTTCTGTCTTCTTTTCAGTGCTAGTGGCAGTCCACCTGCGATATTAAGTACGACTATTGATTTGGGATCCAGGCGTGGTTTACGGATGGAGCTACGAGATGGCGCTAACGTGAAATTACGCAAAATGGTTGCCAAGCCGGCCATTGATTGCATCATTCCCAAACGTTCACCTGTGAAAAAACAACAAAAACTATATTTATTTGTATACTATTAATTATTTAACCAAGTCAATGAATGAGAAATGTTTAATGATCGTCCTATCGCTCAAAAATCCAACTAAATTAAAATGATTTTTTTCATTTCATTTTGACATTGACAACCAACAATTTCTGGTCGCAACTACAATATTTGACGGACTTTGGCGGGAATCTGAGCACGTTTTTTTTTTGTTACGAATTGTTTTTGTATCGAATAAGTTTTGGCCAGATTTTTGAAAAGAAACTTCTTCATGAGTTAAATTTTTACAGATGAGACGTGTGATTATCGTCACGAAGATATGCAGCGTTTTTTATACTATTTGGTTTAAAGGTTAGATAGTTTTAACATTTACAAATAACATGTGGCATTTTAATTTGCCACTGGTTATTCAATCATTTAAAATACCATTTTTCATCAAATAAAAAATAAAACGGTTTCATTAATTCGCTTTTCTAAATTTTAAATTCAAAAACAAAATTTTGTTATTAATTTCAAATATTGACAAAAAACACTTGGCATATTTATTTCCAATTCGTCATTTGAGATTTCAATAAATTATTTCTATTGATTTTCAATTTTTTTTTTAAAGTTTTACTGACAATTAAATTCCTAACATATCTTCCTTTTTCCCTCCGTCAAGTCTCGGAAATCTAAAGTTTTTTGTATAAATATAAACAAGACTTAAAAATTACTTTAAGAAGTTTCACTTCTGACACGTGTAGTTTGTACGCACGCACTTTTAATTTACTAAAGTTAAAACTTCAGGAATAATCATTCATCTTTTTTTTTATTCTGTGGATAGTTTTTTATTGATTCAGAGGAGGTACGAACGTTGCCTCGTCAGTTAGTTCCATCTACATTAGTAATGTACTTCTTGTACCTCGTACCTAATATGTACTCTATGGATAAAAATTTTTCAGTAACAAATAACTTGATGAAATATCAGTTATTGGACTAATGTAACGTCAGAGTAACAGTTACTGGAAAAAGCAATAACTTCTATGATTTCTTACAATCGGTGTTACTGTCAATCACAGTGTGTTATCACAGCAATGTGGCCAAGTGTGGGATGAAATTCCATCACAATGACATTATTTATGATCGAAGGAAACTTATGAACAAAAAGGTGAAAAACCAACCAATACAAGTTCTAGGTCCTTCTCCAAATCCTGGGAAAATATATTTCTTAATCTCTCCAATGTTATCCGGGTGGAATCTCTCGGGTCTGAACTCTTCAGGGTTGTCGAAGTACTTTTCATCTGCGGACACTGCCGGTCCGGGTATGATAACCACCATACCTTTCTCCAGCGTGACATTAGAATCGGGTATTTTATAATTTGAAATAGTTCTCCGGATAAGAAAAGCGCCTGGCGGTGATACGCGTATGCTCTCTCTGTAAAATAGGTTGAAGAAAATTTTGACTTAGTTTATTACTTATTAATACTTCTTATTATAAAAAGTTGTTTAAACTAAAACTAACTATTTCGCGATTAAATTTTAAACCTTCTCTTTCATATTCATTTGCATATCAAATCAATACATTACTACATGAATCGGCAACCTTTTCTTATAGAAGAACAAATGTTTCCTTTTTTAAACTTATTTATCGTGACTTTGTATGCCTGCAAACAGCATCGCAGAAGCTTACGAGCCACATGCGGTCCCATTTTGACGACCCCTGGGCGAAAGTCATTCAAGGCATTATATCTGCATAGTCAAATCGAGGAAATAGCAATTCTGTCTATTTGAACCTGCAGTAGTCTATTTATTACATTTGGTCAATGACTGGACACCAGATCTCGTTTTATACATTTACCTGATCATGCTTTAGTTTTTAGGATGCTTGTTCCGTTAGTTGTTTAATTAGTCTTAATTTATACCTGTAGTTCTAAATACCTACAAATGTTATTTTGTCTTTTGCATCTTTTTTTCGATTGTTTTTTCGACTACTTTTATTTTTTTTTCGATTTAGTGTGTGTGTGTGAGTTTTCATTAATAGTGATGTTGCGGCGTAAATACAAAAATTAGGAGCAAGCTGAAAATCAGCTGAGCTTGCTCCCATTAGCTATATTGTTATAAATTTCGTTTTATATTTAAAATTGTCTGTTATATTTATGCACACCAATTAAGAAAGCAATAAACTCTTTTATTGTTATTATTATCCTACTTTTACACTCACGCCCGTTTACGCAAATATATATAATATTTATATTACATATAGATAGATTTATAATAATTACTTATATACAGATATAAAATAATACATAAACATTTACATAAATAAATAAGACGGAAGGAGGATACACCCCGGCAGGGAGAACAAACGGCCGAGGGTCAGGGCTACAGGCTGAGAAACCGCCGGACTATCCTAGCCGAGTCCAGCAACACTGCCTTTTGCATACTTGCTGCAAGCGAACTGCCACGGAACCCCAGTCGTCTCAGATGGTGAGCGAGACTGACTGGGATCAGACCATGCGTAGATATTACGATTGGGATGGTTTCAGTGGATCCCACCCCCCACATAGCGGTAATCTCGTGGCTCACATCCAGATATTTACGCTTTTTCTTCGTCTCAGCTCGCACGAGATTCTCGTCATACGGGATCGTGATATCCACTAAAAACAACCGAGACTGTGCCCGATCCATTATCACGATATCAGGCTTGTAGGCCAGTATGGTCCTGTCCGTGATAATGGAACGGTCCTAATAGAGTCCCAATATTATTATTATTAAAATAGTCTGACTTTACAGTGTGTAAGTAGATTTATTTCACAGGTTGGATTCATTTATAGTCGTTGTTTATCATGGGTAGCTTATCTGCTACCCGCGTGCCGCATATTTTTTTACATACACTAATAGCAACGGTTTATCGGCAGACACGCTATCTAGATAAATTATTCTATGTTATAACTAATAATAAAAATTACAAATTTAAAACAAGCAAAAAAGGTAAAGCAGAAATGTTGACATTTGACTTTATGAGGGTATTACAATAATTTTATTACTAGGACATTCGAGTAGCTACATTTTAACGCCTCGTTACATTATAAATGAATACTTAGTCGTGTCAGTCGTGTTAGTCTTGAATTTCGTATTCTTTATATATATATATATATATATAAAATATTTTACAACAATTATCACAGTTTTATCAGTTAACGCATTTGTTTGTTAGGAGAAACAGTTATTTTATTTATAACAATTTTAAACATCTATTCACTGACAAAAACTAAGTGCAAGGAATATTGTATTGAATATCTATTTACCCTCAACTATGAGAAAACTGAAGACTTATTTAAGTCCGTTGTATGATTTTATCACCACAAATTACACACACACACACCCACACACTCACACACACCCACACACGCATACACCCACACACGTACATATGCATGCCAATAGTCTTAAATATTGTGTTATTCATTTCAAATAGAATGTACATATATCGCAAAGAAGAGCGTTGATCACTGCAACACAGCTTAAACTTCTGCAGGATCATCGTTCCCATTTTTGCATGTTTTTATTGCACATTGTGAGATGATCCAAATAAAACAATTTTTTTTTTTAGTTTTCCGTGAATGTCTTGTTTCCTTTAAACTTGTTTTTTTTGTTTTGGCAACGAATGTTTTGGAACAAACGATGTAACGCTCTGGACTGACTCCACGATCGTGTTAGGATGGTTGCGCACGGCACCTTAACTATTAAAAACTTATGTGCAGAACAGAGTAGTCAACATACTATTCATGGAGACATGTCCCGAGGGCAACCCTAGTATTCAGCAGTGTCAATTGTTTCCGACCAATGTTCATACTGAATCGGAAAGGAAGAGGCGCTAAAAACTGTTAAATGTTACGTTAGTTTATTTACTTGTTTTGCAACGCGTGCTATAACTTAGAATTACTTTCGGTCTTATCAATTTATTTACTTGCGCTAAAGACATTCATCTCTCGACGTGGTTTACCGAACGAAATATTTTCTGAAGTGCAGGAATTTTACTGACTCATGCAGATAGTATTAAAGATTACGCAATTAACAACAATATTCAATTTAAATTTATCCCTGCATATTCTCCGAATTTTTGTGGTTTGTGGGAAACGGCAGTAAAATCGTATAAGCATCACCTAAGATGTATCGTAGGTAACGCAAATTTTACCTTTGAGGAGCTTGGCACCATATTAACACAAGTAGAAGGCGTTCTCAACTCCCATCCCAACGACTGTACTCTTCTCACGCACATTTCCAGGTTGGTCGTCCACTGACATCACCGGCCTGTGAAGACTACAAGCAGGAGCCATCGCCTCACGCGCTACCAGCGAGTGCAGCAAGCTCGTCAGCACTTCTGGAGCCGTTGGTCAAAGTAAGTCTCAGAGCTACAAGTCCAAACTAAATAGACCAAAGGGGGTGAAAGTCTGCAGGAAAATTCTCTTGTACTCATCAAGGAGAACAACAGCCCTCCTTTGAAGTGAAGTATGGTACGTGTCATAGCTACGTTTCCTAGGAAAGACGGAGTCTCCAGAGTAGTGTCTATCCGCATGGCATCTGGAAATATAGTACGGCGCGCATTTTCAAAAATCTGCCAACTGCCTATCTCCTGCAATCCAGTTCCAGCATAAGAACTCTATTGGAAGTTGATTCTTCCAAGGCCGGGGGCATGTTTACGCAAATATTACAATCTGAAACGGAACGCACTCCGGTCTTATAATCTGTACCGACAAAAGGACGCAGAGGTCACCTTCACAGAACGCAAAAAGAAGCGAAAGAAGCCGCACCGTTAATATTAAAAAAGTACACGCAAGAACCAGCGACCTTATTAACGCCATTTATATTATACGCTATATTACCCCAATTAAATGCTATACAATTCCAGATTACAATCCAAAAAATCGTGGAACATATTCTATAAAATACATACCTGAGAGCCATTTCCAAGTATTTCATTTCTTTCACCGCCTCGTAGCTAAGTTTTCCATCATATTTCGCCAAAACATCGTCAACTTCCTGGCGACAACGTTCCTGAATCTCCGGATGGTACGCGAGCAAATGCAGAAGGTAACTACTAACTGATGAAGAAGTTTCGAAACCAGCGGCGAAGAATATAAATACTTGTGCAGCAATCAGCTTGTCATCCAACTCCAGTTCCACTGTCACAGGAGATCCGTCTTTATTCTTCTTCTCAATAGATTCACCGACGACATTTCCCTTTTGTTTCAACTCCAGCATCATATCAATAAAATCGTTCCTTCCCGACGGCTGGTAATTCCTCTGGCTCATAATCTGTTTGGTGATAGACACCATCTTGTCTTCAATCACTGGATCGAACATACGGAGATATTTGAAAATCTCTGGGAATGTTTTCTTCAATAAATTCACGATTATATCCCTCGGTGTGACACTGAAGATACGTTGACCCAATTTACGGAAGTCGGAATTTTCTTCCCGTAATGAATGAGAATCTATCCCGAAGCCACAAGCTCCTATAAAATCTGTGGTATATTTAGCCATTAAATCACGGACGTCAACTTCTTCGTTCTCTTCTGCAGCCTTTTCAGCAACTTGCACCAACTTCTCAGTCCTTTCTACTATGAGAGGAAACATGGCTTTTAGCTTTCCACTCGTAAACACCGATGTTAGTTTAGTCCTCATCAACTTCCATATGTCTCCGTCAGCACAGAACAGATTCTTCATCATAGGTTCTACATAATCCACGTCCGGTTGGAGTCCTCTATCGTGAAAATATTTAAAGTCCGTCGTTAAAATACGTCTCATCAAGTCGACATCTCTTATAATTACAGCCGGTTCGTTCCCTTCGAAGTATCCAACGATCTGTTCCCCCGGAAACTGTCTATATAGCTCATTAAAACGCTCCGAAAGACTGATATTTCTTAGGAAATGGTTTAGAAACCCACCAAAAAATATAATAGGCTTTTCATATTTGACCCCTCTTTTTTTCCAGTAGTCGAAGTTTCTGGTGCCGTAGTAGTACAAAGCTATTAGAAGCAGACCCACCAGTAAAACAAACATAGTGGTTATGATTGAGCAATTACGTGTTAATATATCAACGTTTGAAACACGAAAGGACTTGCAATTATTTAATAGGTTTCTAATAATAATATTATAAATGTAAATCAGTATATCATCAATTATGAGTTTATCTTATCGTTTCGAAATTTAGATACGTTATTTGCAGATGATCGCATCATTCAAAATGCAGGTGTTTCTTTTTTGTGTCCATGTACAGGTAGCTCTGGACTATATTTTACCGTAGGTAAGTGATAATGCCAATGTCAAAGCTGAAGAATTTGTTCCGTTGACAAATTTTTTAATGTTGGATAGAACATTTATCGAGGAAAGCTATTTACATCACGTTACAACCAATAGAGCCGAAGTATCAATGGAAATTGTTCCAAAAACTAGGAAATGTATTCTTTTTGAATACTCTCTTTGTTTGCAGTGTGTAAACGATTATTTATATAATGCTAATTTACTTCAGGGAGTGTCTGCCCTGTCAGGTTTCCTTCTACGGGTTACTTGAGACAAATACACCGTACTCGGTACCCAAGTGACTTTGGACGAAGATATGGTGGGGTTTATATCCACGGAAGCCTTGTGTTCCGATGAAAAGTACTTCGAGGATCCTGAAGTCTTCAATCCTCAGAGGTTCCATTCTCACAACGTGTCGAAAATTGATAAATACACTTACGGGCCTCGTTCTTGTAGTTAAGTTTCTTACCTTTTTTTTTTTGACAAAAGGTTTCCCATTCCATTCAATCCAAAAAGTAACTGGGTTTTGAAAACTACAGCTTTTTATTAAACTAATATAATAGAGAGGAAAATTTGTGTTTTTGTACGTGACTATATTTCTTTCTTAAAAATAAAAGAGATTCCTAAAAAAAAGGCATTAATATAACCCATGGCGTGAAAAAATTAAGCCACTAAAAATCTGTCAATGCGTGCGCTGCGCAGACTTTTTATGATAGAACAAAAAAAAGTTAGAGTGCATGCGTACAAAGTACAGAAGTGAAACTTCTTTGGCAAACAAAATTTTAAGTGTTGTTTATCTACATACAAACAAATCTTAAACTTTAGATTTCCGAGACTTAGAGGGAGGGAAAAGGAAGATATGTTAGGAATTTTATTGTCATTAAAATATTAAGTGTCGAATATTAATACAAATAATTTATTGAAATCTCAAATGACGAATTGTAAATAAAAATGCCACGTGTTTCTTGTCAATATTAGAAATTATTAATTAAATTCTGTTTATGAAATATTTTTATTTTATATTTTAATAAAAATAGTATATTAAATGAGGAATGGCAAATTGAAATGCCACGTTTTATTTGTAAATATTAAAGCTACCTAACCTTCAAACGAAGTAGAAAATTTTACCCTCCAACGCCTAAAGAGGTTTCACTTCAAAAAGTATCACTTTTTGTTTTGATTGTAAACTTTATTTCATCTACATTTTGTACCGGATACAGATTAAAAATATATTTTTGTTAATAAACGCTGACGGCACAGAAAATAAGGAGAAAACGACTCGAAATTGAAATCACTAAATGCTCTGAAATATTTATTGTTAAAGGAATAATAATTATATATAAAAGGAATTTGAATATGTAGTGTTGTTCTCCTAATTAGTCGTATGTCTTCTTTTGAGTGCTAGCGGTAGTCCACCGGCGATATTAAGTACGATTAGTGACTTGGGATCCAGGCGTGGTTTACGGATGGAGCTACGAGATGGCGCTAACGTAAAATTACGCAATATGGCTGCCAAGCCGGCCATTGATTGCATCATTCCCAAACGTTCACCTGCAAAAACACAATTAACACTTTTAAGGTGACCTTCTATACTCATTTATTGAGTTTTGTACTCTTATCGCATATTGTACTCTTTTCAAATCCTGTACTCTGAACGTACTCATTTGTATTATAATGGTTTAAAGTGTAAGTTAAGTTTGCACATGAAACTATACGCGCCAGCGGGCGAAAGGCCGCTTGTAAATCCTGACGCGGTCCGCACTTTTTCGATATTATAATTTTTGTATTTTCTCTTTGTGTAAGAGGTCAAAAACGGCCATTACGGATCAGCTGTCAGTGGAAACAGGTTATCTGCCGTCTTTTATGCTGATATTTGAGTCCTTAATTTTGATAAATGAGCAAACTGTTTATATATAAGTGTTGTGTTCAGGTTCTAAAACCTTTTTGAAGTTAAACTCCTTTTGGCGCGTTAGGGAAAAATGATGAGAGTAAATTTTAGCGATGCGCACCGACACCCCGAAGTTAGCTATATAGTCAACATTTTAGTTTTTTTTTTATATTTTATAATTATATAATACCTTAAGTATTTTTTTTTAAATATCAACGTGACATTCTTATAAAAATTATAAATTTCAGATTCAATTATAGAAAATAGGTTATAAACTATTTATATCCAATGAAATTTTACGTTTATTATTTTGGAATCTTTGGTCTTTGCCTTGCATTGAGTGACAAGCAAAAAAAAAATTCCGGCGAGGATTTTAGGTTAGAATTTCGAAGATACTAATTGTTGCTGTTATATCATTTTTTTTTGTGATAAAATAAAACTTTCAATGTATTAAATACGTTTTCTTCTAGTGTTAGTGACGTTTTTTCTACAAACGTATGGTAAGGTGAATGATTTTTTTTTTTAATTTTATCTTGTTACGCCAAAGGAGTATAACTTCTAACACGTGTGCATAAGTACACACCCTTTTTTGTTTTAGATTATTTTATTTCAATTTTATCAATGAAATTATTATGTCACGCGCCCGTATTTCTTGCCATATCCGGCATGTCAGAGGACAAGGCAAACACCAGGCAAGAGTTTGACAGTGATTTATGGGATTTACCTTTCTGTTTAATTAATGTTCAGGTGTAAAAAATAAAATAAAATATTATTTTATTTATCTAGTGAAGGTGAAGTTGCATGTATTAATATTATTGTTTAATATTTGTTTAAAATCAGCTTTCTGTGAAAACGTTATCTGCCATCTTAACGGTCAAATTTAATAACAAAAGTTGTTTGTATGTGGCAACATTGTTAGACGAATATCCTCATTTAGCAAAAAAATCCTCTCCGAAAGAGAATCTTTAAAAAAATAAGCTTTTGTCCTTTTTTCTTTGTCTTTCTATACGTATTTATATAAAAAAAAATCATAAATTATTTATCAAAATACACTTAGACAGCACTTTTGAATCGTGATTTTTTTATTAGTATAATCAAGAACGACTTATAATCTGACTGCTTCAGCTTCTGCTTTTTAGGGATTCAGTTGTGTAAATAAACCATTTGTTACCATTCAAACCATTAAACGGTAACACCACACTGATTTAGTCGTATTACCATCTGATACTGTACCATCCATAACTGCCTCATTGGTTAGCATGTTCAGCTACAGATATGAGGTCCTGGGTTCGAGTGCTGTGTTCAAAAAGCGATGTTGGGTTATCTGCTAGGAATTCTCAGTATTTGCCCTGCGTTATGTGCTCCGTCGCCGTGACTCAGATACCACTTTAAGTGTGAAGGAATAAAGCACTTGTTTGCTATGCCTGCTAACCCGCAGTGCAGCGGCGGGTTTATGCTCAAAAAACCATCTCTCCTATGAGTAAGGACGCCTGCCCCCATCAGTGGAGCGTCAATGGGCTGCTACTTACCTTACCTGATATGTATTTTATGGAAAAACTAAGTTTTCACTATCAAATAACCCAATGAAATAAAATATTGGACTTATAATACGTCTCGTAAATACGTCGTGAATACGTCTCGTAACGGGGCTTCCCCCTTCGTGGTGGGCGATGTGTTACAGTCCTTACTTAGCGTAATAAATGCTTCGATCCTTTAGCTATCCATTAATGTAACTAAATTTGGGTGCACCTGATAGATATGTAGCCACAACAACAAACTGTATCCCCCCCGATAGTTTTTTAATTGCCTCTTTATGGATGCGATTTTAAAGACGTATTCACATCAAAAATCAATAACTCCCACGCTTACTTACAATCACAGTATGTGTTATTGCAATTTGACCAACCTTGGATGAAATTCAGTCACAGTCACATCATTTATGATCAAAGGAAACAAAAAGGTTAAAAACCAACCAATACAAGTTCTAGGTCCTTCTCCAAATGTTGGGAAAACATATTTCTTAATCTCTCCAATGTTGTCCGGGTGGAATCTCTCGGGTCTGAACACTTCAGGGTTGTCGAAGTAGTTCTCGTCTACCAAAACTGCCGGTCCGGGCATAATGACCATCGTGCCTTTCTCCAGCGTTACATTTGAACCGGGTATTTTATAATTTGAATTAGTTTTCCGGCTAATGAAAGCAGCTGGCGGTGATAAGCGTATACTTTCTCTGAAAAAGAAATGCTTGACGAATTCATTTTGACTTGCATCATAATCGTTTCAAAAATTTCCCTATATTGGCCTGAGCCAGTAGCTAGTAGAACTAACACCATACCCAGGTTTTAAAAGGGATTTATTATTCTTTAATACTAAAACTATATTTTTCTTTATCGTAACTCTTAAATCGGAAAAGCATTGGCATAAAGCCATGTAGCCTAAGGTCAATCAATATTTTATCAGGTGTGATCACAGTCAAGCGCTAACCTGGCAGCAATAAAAAAAATATAGTAATAAGTACCTTGCCTTGACAGAAATCCACAATATCAGGAATTTCTGTTACCCATTGAATATCTATTAGGTCAAATAAATCACTATGCAATTTCTACATACCTGAGAGCGATTTCCAAGTATTTCATATCTTTAACCGCGTCGTAACTAAGTTGTCCGTCATATTTCGCCAAAACTTCGTCGACTTCCTGGCGACAACGCTCCTGAATCTCCGGATGGTAAGCGAGCAAGTGCAGAAGGTAACTGCTAACTGACGAAGAAGTTTCAAAACCAGCGGCGAAGAATATAAATACTTGTGCAGCAATCAGCTTGTCATCCAACTCCAGTTCCACTGTCACAGGAGACCCATCTTTATTCCTCTTCTCAATAGATTCACCGACGACATTTCCCTTTTGTTTCAACTCCAGCATCAAATCAATAAAATCGTTCCTTCCCGACGGCTGGTGATTCCTCTGGCTCATAATCTGTTTGGTGATAGAAACCATCTTGTCCTCAATCACTGGATCGAACATACGGAGATATTTGAAAGTCTCTGGGAATGTTTTCTTCAATATATTAACGATTATATCTCTGGGTGTGATATTAAAGATACGTTGGCCTAATTTACGAAAGTCTGAGTTCTCTTCTCGTAAAGAATGGGAGTCTATCCCGAAGCCACATGCGCCTATAAAATCTGTGGTATATTTGGCCATTAAATCACGGACGTCGACTTCTTCGTTCTCTTCTGCAGCCTTTTCAGCAACTTGCACCAACTTCTCAGTCCTTTCTACTATGAGAGGAAACATGGCTTTTAGCCTTCCACTCGTAAACACCGATGTTAGTTTAGTCCTCATCAACTTCCATATGTCTCCATCAGCAGTGAACAGATTCTTCATCAAAGGTTCTACATAATCCACGTCCGGTTGGAGTCCTCTATCGTGAAAATATTTAAAGTCCGTCGTTAAAATACGTCTCATCAAGTCGACATCTCTTATAATTACAGCCGGCTCGTTCCCTTCGAAGTATCCAACGAGCTGTTCCCTCGGGAACTGTCTATATAGCTCACTAAAACGCTCCGAAAGACTGATGTTTTTTAGGAAATGGTTTAAACTCCCCCCAAAAAATATAATAGGCTTTTCATATTTGATCCCCCTTTTTCTCCAGTAGTCGAAGTTTCTGGTGCCGTAGTAGTACAAAGCTATTAGAAGCAGACCCACCAGTAAAACGAACATTACAGTGGTTGTGATTGAGCAATTACGTGTTAATATATCAACGTTTGAAACACGAAAGGACTTGCAATAATTAATTAGGTTTCAAATGAATGATAAATTTAAATCGGACTATCACCAATTATGAAATCGAGATTAGCCCTTCGTTTCAAAATTTAGATACGGTACTTGCTGTTGATTACGTCATTCCAAAGGCAGGTGTTTGTTTTCTATGTACATACACAGGGTGTGATAATACAGCATGAGATAGTAGCGTGCTTACCTGGTCATTTGCAGCTTAATATTTTCTATTACAGTATTGTATTGGAATGCTATTTGCTAATCCGTTTCTTTATTGTTAAAATGGTCACGACTAAAACCTAGACAAATCAGTAAATACAATTTCCTAAATTTGCAGTTTTATTTTTGGTTTTTTATTTTTGGAGTTTTATAAACGAAAACCACAATAAATTAATAACATACTGTATATATAATTTGAAAAAGATAACATCAAATTAGATACGAACGAGATTTCGTTTCTAGATAACTGAATGATAATTAGACAATTTGCCTAACTCTTTTAAAAAAACGTCGCCAGTAATGTAATTGTTTTAATATGAAGTATTTTTATTGTCAATGATAATACAGTCCTATATAGTACTGCGCTTATGTAATAAGAGTTTTAATAACTAATGATTTAAATATATTAACCAGCACTTTACTATAATGACATGGCCGCTGACTATTGGGGCTCGTAAGAAGACTCTAGAGTCACTCAGCGGGCAATGGAGAGGGCTATGCTCGGGGTTTCCCTATGTGATCAAATCAGAAATGAGGAGATCCGTAGGAGAACTAAAGTCACCGACGTAGCCTACCGAATTGCAAAGCTGAAGTGGCAATGGGCAGGGCACAAAGTTTGCAGAACCGATGGAAGTTGCGGCCTCGCATCGGAAAACGCAGCGTCGGCAGACCCTCCACCAGGTGGACGGATGGGTCGCTGGCAGCCGCTGGAGACAGGCGGCGCAAGATCGGGCCCATTGGAATTCATTAAGAGAGACCTTTGTCCAGCAGTGGACTTCCATTGGTTGAGACGACGACGACGACGTTCTGTAATGAAAAACGTAAATGCTACTACATTCTACTGAAATACGGCAGACTACATGAGTACCATTTTTTATCGTCCGACATACGACAGGTCATAAGAGTGCCATTTTTGTTATCCGAGATACAACAGTCTACATGAGTGCCACTTGTTTGTTGTCCGACATGCGACAGTGTATATGAGTGACATTTATTAGTTTCCCGACGCGAATATAATCTTTTGTAGTCCGATATATGAGTGCCATTGTATTTGTTTTCCAACATGCGATAGTCTACGTGAATACATTATTATTGTAGTCCGACATGCGATATTTATGAGCGTGCGAGTGTATTTTTGTCTTTCCTGACATACCGAGTCTAAATGAGTGACACGTTTTGTTCTGACATGCATCAGTCAAAATGAGTGCTATTTTTTGCAGTCCAACATACGACAGTCTACATAAGTGCCATTTTTTAGTAAGACAGTCAGGACAGTGCCCTTTTTACTTTTCCGACATACGAGTCTACGTGAATGCATTTTTATTTTTGTCCGACGTACGACAGTTTAAGTGCTATTTTTTTGTATGACATTCAAAAGTCTAAATGAGTGCTATTTTTTGTTGTCAGATGGTCTGCATAAGTGCCATTAATTGTTGTCCGACATAGTCGCGCGGAATACGAATGGAAAGTGAAAAATAAATAAAATTCAACATATTAAAAGCTTTATTTAAACAACACACGCTTAGTTAGTCTATGTGGTGTTATTAAGGCTAAGTCAAGCTTCGAGCGTCTCGGGAGTATCCGACTTGGGCAGCAGACCGCGGATACTGAGGTCGTAGACCACTTCCTCTATCTTCTTCACGTCGTATTTGAGACCGTCGAACCTCTTGCGGAGATGGTCGTTCTTGAGATTTAATAACCTGTAAAAAAACGTCACCATAATATATACTAGTTAATGCTCACGGTGTTACCCGTGTAGTTCACGAGGCTTGATCATGGATGAAGAGGGTTCCGTTGGGTTTTAGTAGATATTGCGAGAACTTTTCCCTCGCCCAGTCCCACACTCCATGAATCGGGTTTTGTGATAAGAAGCATTTGCCAGCGCAATTAAAAATGCGTGCGTACAAAGTACACATGTCAGAAGTGAAACTTCTTTGACTAACTAATTTTTTAATCCTGTTTGCTTTCCAAAACTTAGAGGGAGGGAAAAAGGAAGATTAATACAAATAATTAATCGAAATCTCAAATGACGAATTGTAAATAAAAATGCCACGTGTTTTTTAGTCTATATTAGAAATTATTAATTCAATTTTGTTTATAAAAAATTTGTAAATATTAAAACTACCTAACCTTGGAACGAATTAGCGTAAAAAACGCTGCACATATTCGTGACGCTAATCACTCGTTTCAACCGTTAACATTTTATACTCTCATGTGCCTAAAGAAGTTCCACTTCATATAGTGTAATGAATATAGAACAGTTTTCCAGTGTATAAAATAGTAAAATATGTAGAAGGCCATTAACATCCCACTGCTGGGCACAGGCCTCCTCCGTCATAGGATATAAGGTTCTTAGAGCATAGACCCAACACGCTTATACTCTGTGGATTAGTAGGCGTAGTATAAAAGTGCACTCTCTATTCCTTCATAGTGGGATCAGGAGCAGGACCAACAGCTTAAAATGCTCTCAGACTTTGGGCAAATTTTTATAAAATGTCAATAGAAAACTCAATCTAGGTCCTAATGTTTGTAGTTGAACATGCTAACTACTAGACTGATGAGGCAGCAATAATAAAAATAGTACTAAGTTACAAATACCTGAAGCCGGCGTTGAGTTCCATGACGAATTTAGATATCTGCAATGGCTTCTCGTAGTCACCCCGGGTCACTGAGTTCACAGCCAGTCGAGCCTGCAACAACGGAATTAATACAGTCAATTTGATGAGGGTTTCAGTTGTATTCCAATTAGAGCATCTAAATCAAGAACAGAATTTAGAGTTAAATGATATCTAATTTAAATATGATATTATTATTATCTCTCTATGAGGGTTGTAGAATAAACGGGGTGTCACCATGGCTGTTAAACCTATTCATGGATAACTGTGTACGCTGATGATCAAGTAATACTTGCGTCATCCGCTGATGAGCTACAGGAGATGGTAATTATTATGAATGAAGCTTTGAAAGGGAAAGGAATGAAAGTGAATGTAAACAAAACGAAAGTTATGCTTTTTGAACGAGATGAATCTATGATGAATGGCAATATTTTGATAGATGGGGAACAAGTGGAAGAGGTGAAAGAATTTGTATACTTGGGATCTAAATTTACAAAAGATGGAACATGTGAAAGTGATATTGAAAGGAGAGTGAATGCAGGGAATATGGTAAATGGTGCTCTGTACGCCTTTATGAATAGCCAGATGGCGTCTCAAAGGGCTAGACTGGCAGTGCATGCTGGAGTGTTGGTGCCAACACTTATGTATGGTAGTGAAAGTTGGGTATCGCAGAAGAATCACAAAAATAAAATAAATGCGGTAGAGATTTTGTACTTTTAACATATTTAATAATTGTTTTTTCCCCCAAACAAATACATTACCAGTTCTGAGCATAGATGTAACAGGCCAACTAGATAGTCTTCTATGTCAAGATGGTAGCCTAACTTTTCTTCTACTGCGCTTACTGGAAAGACGGATAGAAAAAATCTAAATCAAAATATTCACTATTCAGAAAAGGTTTTTGAATCGTCATCAGTCACTTCATTGCCTATGAACAATAATAAATTTTGATAAGAATGTCACATTGACAATTTCAATGTCACAATATATCTAACAAGTAATGTAATAAAATAATTAAGGTATTATATAATTGTAACTGCCTCATTGGTCTAGTGGTTAGGTTGTTTGACTACAGACATGAGGTCCTGGGTTAGAGTACTGGGTCTCTCAATATTTGCCCGAACTTGGGAAGTTGGCACGTTAAGCCGTTTGACCTGCGCCTGTCTCTCGCTGGTCGTGTCAGATTCCCGTCAAATCGGACTATGAGAGTGAAGGAATAGAGAGTGCACTTGTGTACTGCCTGCCAATCCGCAGTAAAGCAGCGTGGTGGGTCTATGCTCTAAAAACCCTCACTCCTCGGAGTGAGGAGGCCTGTGCCCAGTGGGACATGAATAGGCTGCTACTTACTTTTTTCTATTTTAATATATTAAAAAAAACTGTAGACTATAGCTAACTTCAGGGTGTCAGTTTTTGGTGACGGTGTGCGCTCACATTGTAAAAATTTACTCTCATTTCTCCCTAACACGCCAAAAGGAGTATAACTTCAAAAAAAATCTGCAAAAAACTCATCTTATAAAGTTTTTTGAAGTGAAACTTCTTTTGGCGCTTATGCTAATTCATTTGGAGGTTAGGTAGTTTTAATATCTACAAATAACATGTGGCATTTTAATATGCCACTCGTTATTTAATTATTTAATATACTGTTTTTCATACCATCTAAGGTATGAAAACTTAGATAGTTTGGGCATGTAGAGAGAATGTATAAAAGGAGACTGACAAAAAGGATTTATGAGTCAAGAGTGAATGAGAAAGTTGCAAGAGGAACGTTCCTGGACCCAATCCAGTACATTTTAAATAAGTCAAAGCACTCTAAACAAACAAACTTGTATCAAAGCTTTTATGAGAATGGAAGGAACGAAGGAGATATGCAAGGATTGTGGCATGTGGAAGAATGTGGTCTCTGCCTACCCTTATGGGACTGGGTGTGATGCTGTATTTTTTTCATAAAATACATAATATTTTCTAAATTTTAAATTCAAAAACAAAATTTAGTTATTAATTTCTAATATTGACAAAAAATACGTGGCATTTTTATTTACAATTGGACATATGAGATTCCAATTAATTATTTGTATTAATTATCATCACTTTTGATATTTTAATGACAATTAAATTCCTAACATATCTTCCTTTTTCCCTCCCTCTAAGTCACGGAAATGTAAAGTTTTACATTTGTATAAATATAAACAAGACTTAAAAATTAGTTTGCCAGAGAAGTTTCACTTCTACTATATAATATATCTGAATAATATACCAGTGTCTTATGTTACAGGTATTTATAATGCTTAAAAGAATACCTCAACCACAACATGTCATTGTAATTTTTATGAAATATTCACAACCAAGCAATCAATTTAGGAGATTGAAGTAAAATGGTATGTCATTAAATAATACTCACTTCCCAGTATGGCTGCTACAGTGTCGTGCGAAGCCAGGATACCTTTCTCCAGCCATATTGTCAGTGATATGAGGAAGCAGTATCTCTGTACCATGAAACGCCAGTGGTCCTGATACCTACACAAATATATAAAATTTGTGAATTAAGGCATCAACACAAACCCATACACTATCATATCCATACACACTCAACCATACACTTACAAACACATTCCTACATAGACTAATAGTCACAAATGTATACACACATACTCAACATTAGGTATTGTATTTTAATTACCTATTAACAAACTCCACGAATTTCTTAGTTATTATTGTTAGTTTTCGCAGTGGGGCCCACTGAATCAGTGGATGCATGATAGTTATTATTGTTTACAACTGGTTAACTGAATTTAATAGTGTCATGATTTTTTTTATGTGGCTAAATATCATAAATAAAGATATTTTCAAAATTACAATGTGTTGAGTGAATTCTGAGGCCAGTTTGGAATATATGACGTTAGTAAGTTTAAAAATACTCAACAGTTGGAGTAGGTTTGTAATTGAAACTAATATAGGAAAGCGAAAATATTTGTCTTTTTGTTTGTAACATTTTCACACAAATACAACTGGACCAATTTCAAAAAATTTTTCACCATTAGAAAGCTGAATTTTCACTGAGTGACATAAGCTATATTAATTTCTCAAACACAATAGGGATCCCTAAGAAAGGATCCCTAAAAATCATGACACTATTAAGTTCAGTTAACTAGTAGTGGAGTTTGAATGAATGTGTGTACATGTAGGTATGTGTGTGTGTGTGTGTTTATAAGTGTATGTAGGAGTGTGTGTATGGATTTGTGTTGCTGCTTTAATTCACAAATATTACAATAGACTAATGAAATAACTAATATATATTGAATAACCAATACCATACTTATAGTAATCAGTTGGGGGGACAGCTAGCTTCAATTTTCCAAATCCCTCACTGGCTTTTTCAAACAATTGACGAGCTTTCACACATGCTTGTGAGACTGTAAAATAACTTGTCATTTATATACAAATAAAATTATTTGCACATCATTTAAATACAAATATAGGTATTATATATTTTTCTTGTTTTTATGATTGTCATTAGAGATTATTGTGATATTATTTTAAACTTAAATACATACATACATACATAGCATCACGCCTCATTCCCATAGGGGTAGGCAGAGACAACATCCTTCCACTTGCCACGATCCTTGCATATCTCCTTCGCTTCTTTCAATCTCATTAAACCTTTCATACAAGTTCGTCGGTTTAGAGTACTCTTGACCTGGCCATTATTTAAAATGTCCTGGATTTGCTCCAGGAACATTCGCCTCGGTCTTCCCCTTCCAACTTTCCAATTCACTCTTGACTCATAAATCCTTTGTGTCAGTCTCCTTTCATTCATTCTCTCTACATGCCCAAACCATCTAAGCATACCTTTTTCAATTTTAGTCACTACGTCTTCTTTTATACTACAACGTTCTCTTATCACACTATTTGTCACTTTGTCACTCAGTTTTAATCCACTCATGCTTCTCAACGCTCTCATCTCTACCACATTTATTTTACTTTTGTGATTCTTCTGCCATACCCAACTTTCACTACCATATATAAGTGTTGGCACCAACACTCCAGCATGTTTTGTGTATACAGGTGGAAACAAAAAAAATCCCATATTCCCACAGGATCTGAAAAACCACGAAGAAAAACTTCCAAAGTCAGAAGAACGGAAAATTCGTAATTTGGAACTAAGGCTATCCAGATACGAATTTACTTGTAAATAAGGTTGGTTTCGCGCGTTTCGTATTACAGGCTGTATTTATATATGCAAAGCATAACTAGAATCAAAAATATATGACTAAATCTCACTTCCGGCTTCATTGTGGTGTATGACTTGAAGAACTGTTGTAATTTCGCGCGATATCTGATCCACTTCCTTGCAAATATTACGAATAACCTAAAAACACAAACAAATCAATGCGTCTGCCATAAAATCACTTAATTACTATGATTTATTATTTAATTTAAATAAAAGTTTATTAAAATAAGTCGCAAGACTTATCTAGAAATCTTTACGATTCTTTATTGTGTTTTAAAAAAGTAAGTCGCTATTTTTGTATACCATTAACAATTCAGGTATACAATAATGATAATTTGAGTACATACTTCGCGGACTTCTTGTTCACTGTCTAATGATTTCTGAAAGTCACTGAAAATCGAATTGATAAGATGATTTCCACTCATTCTAAAAATAGGGTATACAATTATTATAACAGCTATTGCTTGTTTATTTCAATGTTTTGAACAAGTTCTGAGAATGTTTTGGACACTGGACAGCCACAGATTAATAATATAAATCTATATTTTTTAATTTATCCCCCACAATGAAAAAGCCAAGACATTAGACCATACAGCCTTTTTTCCACATATTTTAATATTACCACTAACTATAAACATTCTACCATATTATGGTTGTTAAATCTATTATTACTCTATATAAAATAGCTATAAAAGTACGTAAAACTCTTTCCTTTTCCATCGATGGATTTAAGTAAAAGCATTTTTCAAGAGTACTATTTTCGTGTATAATCAACTACTGTTATTGTAATTAATTATGCAACTAAAATTTTATGTTCTATTTTAGTACGGTTAATGATGTTCCCAAAAACACACAGTAATTTTTCAGTTGTGTTACCAAAGTATTTATTGTTCCATAAATCGGGGAAACCTGGATGAAATATCAACGCGGAGTTCGCATTCATTTACAGCTTGTTAGATTACTAATATTTGACCAGCCTCATTGGTCTAATAGTTAGCATTTTCGGCCACTGACATGAGCATCTGGGTTCGAGTCCCGGCTTGGGCCTATTCAAAAATTGCTATTTAGATTTTCTCAATATTTGCACGAAGTTGGGAAGTTGACGGTATGATCCATCCCCCATGCCTCGGAGATCATGTTAGGCCGTCGGCCCTGCGCCTGATCTTTCTCCGCGAGTGTCGAATTCTCGTGACATCGGACTATGAGAGTATACTTGTGTATTATACCTGCCAAGCCGCAGTGCAGCAGCGTGGTAGGTCTATGCACTAATAACCTTCTCTCTATGTATGAGTGAGGAGGCCTGTAATGACCTGCTTACTATATTTTTATATTATACGGAGGCCTTCGTATAATGAAACTAAAAATAGTATTACTAATCTTACCAAATTAATAGAGCACTTCAATATATATTTAGAGGCAATGCAAGTGGAAAATGAAACCAAAAGTTTAATACAATCAAATTTTTTTATTATAAAATATGCATTAAGGTGTAGAAAATGAGGTTTGCCAAATATGGCAATGACGCCTAGGAACTAAATATATTAAACCTTTCCTAGGCGTAGCTCTCGTTATAATTACTTAATGATCAGCCTCAAAAGTACTTATTCCACCACTTCTATATACTAACTATATATATATATATATATATATATGCAGTGCAGTGTCAAATTTAATACTGGAACATATATATATATTAAATTTGACACTGCAGTTTTTATAAACAATATATGTATGTGAAATAATAAATTGTGCTTTTTCGGTCTCACATTGAACAATCTTATACTATAGAGATATTTAACAATATGATTATTAGGAACTTTTATTTTTCCATCTTAAACTAAATGACAATTGATAGTTGTAATACCTTATTATTACGAGATCAATGTGTTATGAATGTGAAGAGGCAGAAATAAATACATCAGACGGCTTAGACTACACAAAGTGTAAAACATTAAATCGTCATTTTGTAAGACAGGGTTTATTACTATAGTACCTATGTGCTAAAATATAGTTTTTTTAAGCATTAGTGCGTGCGTACAAAGTACACATGTCTAGAAGTGAAACTGGCAAAAAATTTTTTTTAGTCTTTTTTATATTTATACAAATATAAATCTTTAGATTTCCGAGACTTAAAGGGAGGGAAAAAGGATGATATGTTAGGAATTTAATATATTAAGTCTCGAAAATGAATATAAATATTATTAACTAAATTTTGTTTTCGAATTTAAAATGATTCAAACTACCTAAACTTTAAAGGAATTAGCATAAAAAACGCTGCACATCTTCGTGACGGTATCACGGGTTTCATCCGTAAAAAAGTTTACCCTCATGCGCCTAAAGAAGTTTCACTTCAAAAAACTGTATAACCGGAGTGATATTCGTTGTATTTTAAAGAGTTGGCAATATGTACTATTTAATATTATATGCCCGGCTATACTGCTTCAGTAATACTATACTATACGAGTATGAGTGTGTTGTTACAACTTCCAACACTCTATAAGAAAAGGTTGCTAACTCATGTTGCTGGCCATTAACACAGTAAAAGTGGACTGCAACAATGAAAAGTGTAACATCTGAAAATCATTTGCTTAACAAGTCCCACTGATGGCCCTATTGGCATCCTTCTATAAGATAGAGTGGAGTTTAAATCAGTTATTTTGTCATATACTATTAGTGAGACGTTAAAAACCGCTAGTAACCTTTTTAAAAGAAAAGACCGAAAGTAATAATTGCTTTGTGCGTCACAGAAAATATATTCCCATGCAGTATATTGTCATAGAGAATAGATAAGGAAGTTTTATTTTGGATTTACATCTAAAAAAACACTTAAATATAATACAAACTCTTATAAGAGATTCATGATATCACAAAGATACAGATTTTTATCACATTCACTCTTTGTTACAAAAAAATCTAAGTGTTAAGCCCAAATAATTATTATTACTTAATTTATAATGATTTTTGGGACTTGTCATATTATTAAATGTAATGTAAATCTGTATAACAAATAGCTTTATCATAAATGAATAAAACAAATTACAGATTAATAAACTTGTTCCGAAATCAGAGACTAATCTTATAATATACATCTTGTTAAGGGTAAATCTTGTACATGCGTCAAAAGTTATTCTCAACCACAGAAACTTATCCAACCTCAAAAAAAAACAATAAAACGAATTTCAAAGAGATATTACTCAATTTGGCTAATTTTTAACATATGAGCATTGAAAAATTAAAACAAAATATTACTCAATTGAGTTCTTAGAAAAAAAAAAATTTCTTGTAAAAGCTACAATGTAACGATTACTTGGAATAATCTAGAAAATACAATAAAAAAAAAAACTTAACACCCCAAAACAAATTCCGCGACGTTAAAACCAATGTGTAAAGAAAAATTATTATGACAAATAACACCAAAAGAATTTTTATCGACATCAACGACAAACGTTAGAACGCCACTATTGTATCTCTTTGAAATTATTTTCCAATCACGACATTTTACACCCGGATTGTATTTCTCTAATAACTCTAGCACATTATTTACGTTTCTGGTAAAACACGTCACTATGACTTTTAACATATGTTTGTCTATGGCACTATTGTAGTCTGTGACCTTGTAGTCGTATAGAACACGTTTTAACCATAGACAGGTATCTTCAGTATGACAGCTATAGATAAGAGTATCGTTTGCAACACCATGATACTTTAGCAGGGGTAGCTGTTTAGTTTCACATTCTATAGATGTCTCTATTAAATTTTGTATAATATCTTTATCATACACTTCATCATATTCTATTTGAACGATATTGTAACACTTTGTATTTTTCTTTGATTCATTTAATGCTTCTGATTCAGATTTTATATTAAATGTTTCTCCAATTTCCTCCAATTGTATAAAATCTGATATATTCTTGCAATTATTTTTACTTTTCAATTCCTTTTCATTTGGTTTAGGATTTTTTGCAATGTTCTCTTTTAAATCAAAGATTATTACATTTTCGTTTGCTGTCTGATTAGTTTCGAAAATTCCTAAATTTCCATTATTATTTGTATCAATAACACTTTTGAAAAAATTCTCACTGTGTTCATAACATTTTCTATTATTAACTGACTCACAGGTTGGATCTGATTTGATTTTTTTTTCTGTATTTGTATTTTCCTTTATATCTTTATTGTGCATGTTTGTTTGTCCGTTCATATTATTCTCAGTTAAATAATTGATTACATTGCTGCTGATATTTCTTAAAACATCATTATGAGTGTTTAACTTTATATTCTTTATTGAAGAAGGTACAGGCAAGTTTTTATTTTCTTTAGTATTGTTAAAGTCTTTTGGAATTATAGACTGTTCTTCAGAATTATTATTAGGTTTATTTGATTTTTCAGCTATCTTAGTAGATTGTTTGTCTATTTCACTTTTCAGTCCATCTTTTATGTAATTTTGAACATAAGGTAAGTCAGCCATTTTTGTTAACCCTTTAAGTGCCTTGTCCAAGGTTTGAAAATTAGATTTTTTATATTTTTCAATGGCAGATAAAAAGGTAGGCGACGACGACGACGATATTTCTGATAATTTCCTTTCAGATGATTTTTCATTGGTGTTAATCAATGATTTGTTAATCTTATTTTCTACGCTTTGTTTTTCAGATAAATCCGAAGTTTCGATTAAAGTTGATTCAATAGATATCTTCAAATCTTGTCTCTTACTGTCAATAGACTTCAAATCTATATCATTAGTCTTACTGGAACATTTTTGTATATCTAACTTTAATTGTTTCTCTAGAGGCAGTACTAAATTCAGATTTTCTTCAAGGTTTTTAACATTAGAGGTTTCTAGAATTAAATTGTTTTCTTTATTTTCAAAGCATTTTTTACTATTGAATAAATCAGTGAATTGACTTGATGCTTTTGTCGTTTTCTCTGTACTTAAACTATGCCTTTTTGTAATATCCGACAAAACATTGGCTTGTTTTGATGATGCTACCGTTAACCCATCTATTGTTTCTAAGCCTTTTGTATCATTTTCCTCTATATGGTCTGCTTTTCTATTAATATCTGGCTTTTTGCAAGTGTTATTTACTTTAAATTCATTTTTTATTTCTTTGTTTTTATTTTCCTTTAATTCACTTATATCGTTCTTTATAGATGTATCAATGATTTTCTTATCTGATTTATCATTTTTTAAACCTCTTTCGTATCGCAGTTTGTGGAGTGAGAATGAACTAAAAAGTAAATAATAATATCTTGATATGAGATTGAATCGAGGTAACTGCTAATAGGCAACATTGGCTCTACACAGCATCGTACGAGAACACAAATATTTTTGCTTGGCGGTTTTGCTGGTAGGGTGGTAACTAGCCAGGACCGAAGCTATTTTACACAAAACAGTATTGTACCCTTATCCAATTGAATACATTACATATGTTGTATGTTTCATGTAAACTGCTCTAAACAGCATTTCATTGAAATTAACATCTTAGAAGATAACAGAGATTTAAAGAGCAGAAGCACAGAGGCTAGCAGGGTGTGGTAAAGTTACATAAGCATCAAATAGATGTTGCCCTACTTTACGACATTCAAGTGTACGCAGACGCAGTTGCACGCGGCAGCTAGTTTCTATATAGATTATAATTATTTTATTAACATACCAATAATTTGTTGTATCATGTATCACTTCAAGGAACAAATTCTTTGAATACTTCATAATTTGGAAAGCCAAAATTTTCATATGAGGATGGGGTATAAGTGTCTGTTTGTTTATACATTCGCATACTTTGCTAACAATGTCGCGATAGTTCTCAGTCAGAGTTGCATCAAAGCTCACAGTCTTCTCTGTATTCTCACTCTTCAAAAAATCCAATATAATCTCGCATATCACAATTCTAAATTTTTTCTTCTTGTAGAGTTTGAGTATTTTGCACTGTTTCTTTGTGTCTATTACATTTGAGAAGCTAGCTATTGCTTTCTCTTGTATTTCCTTCCTCTTTTCTCTAAAATCATTCCCCGGTTGAAATATTTTATTTATTGTTATCACACTGAAAAAGAAATAGTGATCAAGTATAACAGTAATAATGTTATTTCTATTGTCTTTATGAAATTTTAAAGTCAAATCAACAATTCTTTGTTCAGAAAAGCGTACATATAAATATATATTTAAGAACTCATACATAAGCTCATATTAACCTTTTATCATTAGAATATTCAAATTCCAGGACCATATTCGTTGCATTTGCCACAATTTCCTCAATTTCCAGCACAAACTCTTCCTCTTCCCGAGTCAATGACAAAGGTGTTCCCATGTTGATCATTGTTATGATATTTCTAAAGCATTTTCTCTCTTTTTTAGTCAAGACCATGAAATATGTAACACTGGATTTATCCTCTTTAATTAAAGATAATATGGATATCAGGAATTGCGTTCTGATATCCCGTTTTTTTACTTTTACAATTTGTTTAGATGTTTCAGAGTGGCCTAAGCCCTTGCCTGGAACCTGTAAAACATTATGTAAATAAATACGCGTGCACAGAGACATAGAGAGAGATAGAACACTTTGAAACACCATCTGGCTATTCATAAAGGCGTGCAGAGCACCATTTACCATATTCCCTGCATTTACTCTCCTTTCAATATCACTTTCACATGTTCCATCTTTTGTAAATTAAGATCCCAAGTATACAAATTCTTTCACCTCTTCCACTTGTTCCCCATCTATCAAAATATTGCCATTCATCATAGATTCATCTCGTTCAAAAAGCATAACTTTCGTTTTGTTTACATTCACTTTCATTCCTTTCCCTTTCAAAGCTTCATTCATAATATTTAGCATCTCCTGTAGCTCGTTAGCGGATGACGCAAGTATTACTTGATCATCAGCGTAGAGTAAACATTTGATGAGTAATTCATTCATTCTTAACCCATACATACTTTCTTTTAAATCTGTCAAACATTTATCCATGAAAAGGTTGAACAGCCATGGTGACGCAACACATCCCTGTCGAACACCTCTTTCGACAGGAAACCACTCCGTGTACGCTCCGTTTATTCTGACACAGGCACTAGAACCCTCATAGAGAGACTTCAATGCTTGGATCAGACAACCGCTCACCCCATACGTAGATAACGTTGACCACAGCTCATTCCTCACCACTCGATCATAGGCCTTTTCTAAATCTACGAACGCGCAATAAACTTTTTGGTGTTTAGCCAAACATTTTTCAGTTAAGCACCGTAAAGAAAAGACCTGATCCGTACATCCCATTCCTCTTCTAAATCCCGCTTGCACGTCCCATATTTTCTCATCAGTTTCATTAATCACCCTTTCAATTAATATCTTTGCATACAATTTGCCGACGACACTAAGTAGGCTGATACCGCGGTAATTTTTACACTCTTGCTGTGACCCTTTTCATTTATATAGAGGGACAATTACGGCCTTGCTCTAATCTCTTGGGACTTGGTCTTTCTCCCAGCATATATTGAAAAGGCATTACAGGTGAGCTACCACAATACCGCGGCCAGCCTGATTTAGCATTACCTGATTTGATACCTTTTATCGCTTTCAACTTTAGTAAAAAATGTGATGAAAACTTAACAGGAAAAAAATTAATTCATAATCAAAAAACGCAACCTATAGACCCAGACTACCGCCTATGTTAGTAAAATATATAGTTGCGATCAGAAATTATTGGTTGTCAATGTCAAATGTCAAAAAGAAAACAAAAATATTCTTTTAAAGTTAATTTGATTTCCGAACGATGCACAGTGTTGCGGCATACAAAGGGTCGGACATAATTATTTTTGATGTAAATCGCCATAAAAGTAGAGAAAATATAAAAAATAACTATAACTAACTTTCTATATTATTAGTAACTATAATAAGTAACTTTCAATATTAAAAAATTAAAAAAATGAAAATTAAAAAATGAAAAATTTCTATATTAAAAGTAAGAAATAATTGCGTATTCTTTTATAGTGTTCTTCGTATTGTTATATTTGGAGTCGGTGTCAACCAAGGTACCTACATATATAGCTGTAGGTGGGAGAGACGCGGGAGCTGCCAAGTGGACACGCGGGAACACCTCCCTTGGCTGACACCGACTCCGAATATAAGAATACGAAGAACACTATAAAAGAATACGCAATTATTTCTTACTTTTTATAGCATATTAATGTATTTGTAAGTTTGTTTTGAAGGCGGTTCTTTTTTTTGGTAAAATTTCTATTTATTTAATACTTAAGTGAGATTGTTTTTAATGTACCTTCAATGTTTAAAATATTGTTTTTGTCCGACCGCAGCAACACTGTGCGACGGGACAAACATCAAAGGTTTGACATTCAAAATCAATTATCTTGGCAAAAAAAATCAGTAAAAATGGTTTTCTTTTCTATATCCCAAGCTTTTTTTTCATATTCACTCACATTTTAGTAGCCTTACAAAATCACGAACGGTCAGGGTTTGATGAAGTATTTTATAAAAAGTGTTACCCTAAGCTAAGAGGTCACAACTTTAAAGTCGGGTATAAGCGAGCATCATCAAACCCATTTAAGCACTTTCTAAGTTGTACACCAGCTGAACAAATTGCCTGAGAGTGTGGTGACTGCGAGATCGCTAAATCAGTTCAAGAATAGACTGGACAAGCACAAACGGCAAAAGCACAATTGAATACACCAAAATGGATTTATATCAATATCTAATATATCAATATTAGATATTGATATAAATCCATTTAAACTATATAGTGTCACGGATTATAAGAATGTATAAAATATAATTAAAATCAATTACTACTTAATAAATTGAGTACTTCTACTACATGTAAAAAAAATGTATTCAAACTTTCATGGATTTTGTTGTGGGTTGTACAATTTGTTGTCTTTCATAAGATCATCAGTAGTACATTTAAAAAATAAAATACCAGTGAGAGGCTGCAATTTCCTTACTAAACTAAAGTGTTGGCTTACCAGATGGAGCGCAGGCATAATGGGCTCAGTGATTCCTTCACCTCGTGTCCCTAGGGCTCCGCCTTTCCATCCCATTAGTTGCATTATTCTGAAATTATGCCACGATCATAGTTAAGGCATAATGATTTAATCTATTATATAAGTAGCTGTTCCTTGTGGCGTCACCCGTGTAGTGCTTGATGAAAATGCGTACTAGTAACCGTCTATATTACGAAAGCACTTTTGCAACTGACATAAAATAACACAAAAGCAACACAATAGATACCCAATCACACACAGATGTAACAGACAAAACACAACAGTCACACACATACACACTTGTACGCACATGATAGTTTATTTAAAATAAAATAATGTAGATATAATGAAGTAATATATTTTAAACTAGCAGACCTGACAGACTTAGTTCTGTAAAAAAAATTTGGCATGTTTTACGAATGATTTTCAACATGAAATTACAGCAGTACTAATTATCTATAGCTCTTAAATTTTGTGACTATTTAATTAAGTCTGGTTGTGACTATTCAATTGATTTTGAACTTTGTGCAGCGGCAATAAAGTGCAAATTGACTCCTTGACGTTAGGAACACACCTACATTGCTTAGACTACAGTGAGTACTTGAAATTTATTATGAACTTTATTGAATAGCATTAAAGGTCAAATTGACTCTACATTTTAGTTAGAAAACGTTTGCATGGGAAACAGAAAAGGGCTGTTTTTAGGGTTTTCCCCTGCAATTAGTCGAACTTTTCTCGCCATTCACATAGAAAAAAAGAATTGGCATAATTGGTCCAGGTGTTGTTGAGTTATGCGCTTACCAACACATCTTGCGATTCATTTTTAAATTATAGATAAAGTAAACGGTTCGTCATTCTTAGACACAAAGGCCTTTCCATTAGTAGACTGCCAATTTGCTATAAAATCGTTGTAATGTTTGATAAATTATTAGAATTACTTAAATTATATTAATTGTAACTTTTAAAAGCTAACATGGAATGGTAGTTTCTTAATAAATAGGATAATTAACAAAGCTATTCGACGGCAAACACTCTCATTGGCTTTTAGACATAAATGGATTATTATGTGAAGTTATAAAAGGTTATGTAATGTAGAAGTTAGTTAAGTTTTCAGTTTTAATCAATGTCAGCTACCAGTTATTGTCTCTTAAGTTATTTGTGTTGGTAAATCTTATATCTCTACTTTAAAACTTTTGTCTTATTAACATGTCATAATGAAAATTGTATGCTTTTTGTTTTTAATGTTAATGGATATTCGTGACACATTCGTATTTCTATATTAATTATGACATGGATAGAAAAGAATAACTATTGAGTTTCATGCCGGATTCTTCTCAGTAGTACCTACATTCCGAACCAGTGATAGATTCATTGACAAGACAATTGACAATTGACTTTTATTATGAAATCCTATTTAATTGAAAAAATAGTTAAATTATGGGCATATTATTAATTTACTGTTTCTCATTACTGACACACGCATACATGCAACAGACACACTCACACACGCACATGAAATATTAATTACTTTGCACTTACCTCATACCCCTGTCACTCTCCATGGGCGTAGACATGTCTTTTATGAGCTTTTCTTTGCTTAACACACTCTTTATAGCTCTTCTGTGCTCTTTGTTTATGGCACTCTTTAGGGCTAGCTTATTTTTTGTATAGACTTTCTTCGATGGCAACCTATTTATAATACAAAACAATTTGTTTACACCTTACAATTACAGACCATCTAACCGAAGATGGTTTTAGACTACTAACCCACTCACTTAAACAATCGTCGTCGTCGTCGCCGCTTCAACCGACGGACGTCCACTGCTGGACATAGGTCTCACGTAATGACCGCCACAAGGCCCGATCTTGCGCCGCCTGGTTCCAACGGCTACCGGCGACCATCTCTATATCATCGGTCCACCTTGTGGGGGCTCTGCCTACACTGCGCCGTCCGGTGCGGAATCACCACTCCAGCACCGTCGGGCCCCAACGTCCATCGGTCCTTCGCACTATGTGCCCCGCCCATTACCACTTCAGGTTCACGAGTCTTATGAGTGCGTGTGTATAAATAAATTAAACATAATAATTTATAATCCCCTTTTTTATGTACAAACCTTTTAGAAGTGAAACTTCTTAGACGCATAATAATTTTTTTACGGATGAAACGCATGATTAGGACCACGAAGATGTGCAGCGTTTTTTTATGAATCCGAATCCGAATTCGTTTGAAGGTAGTTTTAATGTTCACAAATAACTAGTCATTTAATAAACTATTTTTCATAAATTCTACATTCTAAATTTTAAATTAATTAATGTAATTAATATTTTTGTAATATTGACAAAATGCACGTGGGATTTCAATAAATTATTTGTATTAGTTTACCAAAGAAGTTTCACTTCTGATGTGTACTTTGTATGCACGCACTTTTTTGGTTCCTTTCCCATATAAATATTTAGTGAAGCTACTAAAAACATATTTATGTCTCACCTATTAGTTGAATCATTTGCTCTTAAATCTTTGATTTCTAAAGATTTCGCTATATTTTTTAAAGTCGTATCCTTATTTTCAACTTTTCTATTTAATAGACCAAATTTTTCTTCTCTGGTTTCAAGATTATCCGTAGCAGAATTCTCAAAACAAACAAGTTTTGAAGGTTTAATATACTTGCTTATACTATCTGGCTTTTTTGTTTGTATTCTATTCATTTCTATTGAATTATCTGAGGAATTTGAAGGTTTTGTTCTATCTTTGAAATTGTCTATTAGCATTTTATCGTTCCTTTTATCTGTATCGTCTATGGTGTTTGAAATTATCTTGGTTTTCATCACAGTTGCAGTGTTTTGTTGATTTTCAGCTCTGTTTTCATTATTTGTTACTTTAACTGCCAATTTGTCAATTTTTGCAGTAATCATTTTAACCTCTCTATGTACAGAAGAGCTTTCATTGTTATTATTTTGTACTGACGTTTTAAAATCGTTTTGTTTCACATTATTATTATCATTTTGTACAATTGCAACTGATTTTGAATTTATTGTAGTTTTACTGATGGCATGTCCCATATTCCTATGAATAAAGAGTATTTATTGAACAACTTCCTTATTTCATTAAAAATTATTTTTTTACTGCAAGTTGAAATTTTCGAAATACAATTTGACTAACATAAAAAACAACAGACTTATGGAACGTTCTTTTATGTATAACACGAGATGGCACTGATAAAATTACATTGTCTTTCATGTAAAAAATTATATACTCACGGTATATTCGAACTGCGTTTGCCATATTGTGGCACTTTTAGAAATACTATTTCCCTGAAAACAAAACATGCTCTTATTGCTTCGCTTCAACATATTAAGGAGCTGCCAAAGTGCTGTTTAAAAATGTTTACAAACATTATGTTAGAAATTGTTAGACGTTTTGAGGGCTCCTACACTGATACAATTTTATTTAGATTTTTTGTAGAGAATTACTGACGTTACCCAACATGAAAACATTTTTTAACGTTCAAATATTTGTTAGAAAATCTTTACTAACATTTATAAACATTTTTAAACAGCAGTGTATTAGCACCATTACTTATGTGTAAATGGCATTATCTGTTTCAATAGATATTCAAGAAAAGTATTCTAAATCCCTACACTGGTAACATGTTATAATAATAGTCAAGTAAATATTAGTCTTGCCTGTCTCTAGACCTATCACATTCTTATTAACATTACAAAATTCAACTTAGTTCCCTATGAATGTACCATTTTGCAAAATATCCAGTCCACCCTATACGATACTATACCAAACTAATCTGTTCCATTCTAGTTCAGTCCATTCTATAATGTACCTCGTCATACAACTATTTTCCCTTCCAGTCCACTCCAATCCCTTTCAGTCTATGTCATACCATATCACATTGCGCCATTAACTTTGTTTCATTCCAGTCTATTCCAATTTATACTATACCACAACATACAACTCTGTTCCATGCCAGTCTACTCCAAACTGTGTTATCATTAAATTTTACTCCATTTCAATCCACTCCCTACTATATCATTTATATATTTTTAAAGACTCATATAGCCACTTCCGGAACCGAGTTACGGAATTGTTGAGGGATGCGTGGATTTCTGACTATAAGCATAAATAGCCATTTATTTCTCAATTCTAACTTTTTTTTTAAATTTTTATATTTTTTCAATTTTTTTCAAATTTAATTTTTTTTAAACTTCTTAAATTTTTATATAATCTGTAATAGTATATAATTTTATTGTATTTTTAGACTAATTTAATATTAACTCATGTTGTGGCTACCTTAAAAAGTTGCACACTTCAACAATTTATAGATGTAAGTTTTTTTTTTATATTTTAAGACATTAGGTGTAGTAACTACTGGTGGTCCTTAAATAAATAAATATCACAACACACCATTAACTTTGATTCATTCCAGTATATTCCAATTTATATTGTAACACAAAATACAATTGCATTTTAGATTTCTATACTTAGATGCAATACCAAACCATATTACTCAGTTCTGTTTCAGTCCAATCCATTCCATATACTATATTACTCACCATTTAACCCTGGTTTACTTCAGTTTTAACCTGCATTCATTATTTATATTGTTACTATAGATATAGGTGAATCTATGATGAATGTCAATATTTTAATAGATGGCGAACACATGGAGTTGGTGAAAGAATTTGTATACTTGGGATCTAAATTTAAAAAAGATGGAAAATGTGAAAGTGATATTGAAAGGAGAGTGAATGCAGAGAATATGGTACATGGTGCTCTGCACACCTTTATGAATAGCCATAGGGTGTCTCAAAGGGCCAGACTGGCTGTGCATGCGGGAGTGTTGGTGCCAACACTTATGTATGGTAGTGAAAGTTGGGAATGATGAAGAAGAATCACAAAAGTAAAATAAATGCGGTAGAGATGAAAGTGTTGAGAAGTATGAATGGATTGAAACTGAGTGACAAAGTATGAAATAGTGTGATAAGAGAATGTTATGGTATAAAAGAAGATGTAGTGATTAAAATTGAGAAAAGTATGCTTCGATGGTTTAGGCACATAGAACGAATGAAACTGACAAAAAGGATTTATGAGTCAAGAGTGAATGCGAAAGTTGGAAGGGGACATTTTAAATAAGGGCCAGATCAAGAGTACTCGTAACCGACGAACTTCTATGAAAGCTTTAATGAGAATGAAAGAAGCGAAGGAGATATGCAAGGATTGTGGCAAGTGGATATGAGAGTGAGGTGTGATGCTACATAGCATACACATTCGTTGTATATTTTATACATACATACATATGTATAGATGTATAAAATATTCATTTAACAAACCCATAAATAGAACTTACATGGTAATGTATCTATAAATTTAGTATACTTCTTGTGTTATTAACCAAAGCTAATTTGTTTTTTTCTTTAATATTCATCATAATAGTATGTGTAAGTTTACATTGAGTAAATATACCTGATTTGGTTTGACCGATTATAACCATAAACTTCAAGTTTGGCATATTTATGGAACTCCTTGAATTGTACACACATTTCTTTGAGCAGCTTATTGCAGGCTGGTGAGAGAAACTGTTCAAAGTCCTTCTTCCTATTGTAAATCCCTGAATCCATAAAAATAGTTAATTTCTATGACAACCCAGATAAATACAAGAAAATTAAAAAAAAAAACATATTGTTAGTTGATTTTCAACAAGCTGTAACTTGGAAAGAAATTATTGCCTAGAATATTTTTAAAAAACGTGTGTAACTCAATGGTATATTATTTAATGTAAGAATGCATACCCAAAAAGTTCTCCAAAAACCTGACCTCAACAGGAGCTATTTGAGAAAATGTGAAGGAAGCACTCTCTTCACTTTTAATAAAGTCTAAAATCTTCCGTAAATTTTCCCTCAGCACTGCAGGAGATATTGAGTCTAATATTTTTTTAACTAATATGTAAAACTTATCATTTTTCAACTTCTTTTTTGGCTTCTGTATCTGTTCTTCTTCACTAGATTCTGAGCTAGAGTCTTTCCTAACTTTGCCTTGTTTGATGGCACTGAGAAAAAGTACAATTAGTTTTAATCCTTATTAGAAACTAGAGAGTTCAAAAAAATGTAAATTCAAATAAATGAACATACTTTATGGGTTCTTGAGTTTGGACATCTTTTTTTGGAACCTTCTGTATTACCAGATATCTGTAAAAAAAAAAAAAACATTTTATCACAAAGGAATTTCGAAGTAAAACATCTTTAGCATTGATGCAATTTAAAAATCGATTAAATGAAAAAGCAACAGTAAATAGAGACAGACACATAAAGTCATAATTTGTGATATCCATGGTTCTGATTGTGCTCTGCTTCATGCCTCGAACTCGTGTTCGCCAAGCCAACAATTAATTATTACTAAAATCTGCAATTCTCCTCTTGTCAAAATTAGTTCCATTAGTTTTTCCATTTTTTGAAGGTTTCACTTCTACTGTTTCAATTACACACAAGATTTTTTAAAATATATGTAGGTTAATGCTTCACATTTAAAGATAGTAAAATGCCAATGCTACCTCATAACAGAATACTGTTAATCAATAGCCAAGGCTGAAGCTCCCACCAGACACAGATAAATGAGAAAATGCTGTATCTTCAATTTGCTCAGTCACAAATAGAACACAAGATCTCTACTAGCATTCCAATTAATTAAACGATATAATATTATGTTTATTCAATGTAAAACCAATTTTAGAGGCAATGTAAAAGTTTATTAACGAATCAAAATTCATTTAACAGCAAAATTTATAAATTGTTAAATGATAATAATAATACTCTTTATTGTACACCTTAAAAGAAATAGAGTTTTATATTATGATTAAAGTATACACAACCAAATGTACAAAAAGGCGGTCTTATCGCAAATCAACGATTTCTTGAAAAGAAAAGAAGGAAAATGTGCAAAAGTAGATAGGTGGTGCATAAAGAGATTATACATACTAATAATAAATAGAATACCTATTTAATACAATAAATAAAACATTCATACATATAATATAAACTAACACATTAATTATAAAATATATACTCTTAATACTATCATCTCTCATAAAGCAACTTGTGATAGGCAGTGTTCTGTTATATCATGTTTAAATTTATTTAGGGATTTCCCTTGTCTTTTATTTAATGGGAGTGTGTTCCATAGCCAGAATAGAATTAGAATAGAATAATAATTTATTTGCCCAAAGACACATTTGAAAATACATACAAAATGTCAAAAGTACAAATGGTCAGCCAATGATTGGCATGCAAATATGTTATATAAAGTCAAGACATATCATACTGACATAAACATTATTAAATTAAATTAACAGATTAAATTTACATAAATTAATGTCAAATTACTCAAAATATTCCATTACTACACAAGAAAAAATAATATTCAATATTAAAAGAAAGTCAAAGAAGAAATTATAATAGATATTCGTCCACATCCTAGAATGTCCTTTCCAGCAACCAGTCTTTAAACTTTTTCTTAAATATAAAGGCATCTAGGTTTTGAAAATTTGCTAGTAATTTATTAAATAATTTCACCACCATGAAGTACGCCTTCTTTTTGTAGGAACTCTTACATGTTTTATTTATCACTAACTTATTGGGAAATCTTATTGAAATCAGATTGCTATAACTGTGAAGGATTATCCAAAAAACTTTGTATGGTGTGTTGGTATCTTTAGTGTTAATTGATAAACTGATCTCAGTTATTTCTGTAGTTGTATCACACTCCCAGGAATTCAAATTTCAATTTTAAATAGGATGGTGTAGTATGGTCAAATAATATAGAGTGCAAGTCGAATTGGCAACTACTTGAGCTTAGATTGAAATTCAGAGACAACAACTAACTAATTGCAAGATTTTGAAGTTTATTTAGTTGGTCCTTGTTGGACAGTGTGGGATCTAAGTGAATACCTAGTTTTTTACTGAGCTTTTGTAAGGCAAAATACCTCCATCTAGCATTACTGGTGGCAGGTCACTCCAGCTAATTCTAGAAATCTTAACTGTAACTCATTAGTGGGATAGCTTGGGACTTCAAAGGATTAATCTCAAGACTGTAATATTGGCTCCAATTCAATAAAGATGCTGAGTTAGCATTAGTGGCAGTAACTGCATCAAATTAATGAATTCAAAATGGTGAAGATTGCAAAGAGAATTGCTGACAATATTCCAACTTGCAACACTGGCACATATTCTACTCCATGAGGAGTACATATTAATGAATATATATGCTGCCGGCAAACTTCGAAACCAACCAATCACTGACAAAGATATGTTAATATAGCTTAACTCATCAATATATTGAAATCTAATGCATTGAATGCATTACTAAAATCTAACAATGTCATTTTTGTGAGCTGTCTATTATCCATACCCCATATGATGAATGTCATCGGTAACTTCAATTAATGCAGTAGTCATGCTATGACCATTACGGAAACCTGATTGGAAAGGATTGAGAAGACTGGATTTATTCAAGAAAGTATTTAATTGGTTAAATAGCAGCTTCTCAAGTAACTTTCATAAGAAAGGTAAACTAGAAATAGGGCTGAAGCTGGAAACATCAAAGGTACTAGGTTTCCTTGCAACTGGAATAAAAGAGTGCTTATCCAGGTTTTAGGGAATTTCCCACTCAGACGTGTTAAGGAAACAGGTTAGTAAATGGGCAATTACTTCTAGGATAGGACTGAGTGCAACTACCAACAGCATTAGACAAGATGGACAATGGTCTTATGCATATATTTTTACACTTATTATCTGTACTTTTTTTATAACATTATTTTTTATTTTCCATTCCCTTAAAAACTATTTTGTACCAGACAGAAACAACAACATGCATTTAAGAAGTTTTTCCTATTATATGAAGCTTTGAAAATGTAACATATGAGTGCTGTATAAATAAATGCCTTTGAGGAATCACTTTCCTGATATTCAATGAAGTGGATGGAATATTTTATACATACCCCTTCTGACCATTTTCTGATTTAGTAACCGAAACTTCAAATCTATACTTCAAACTAAATATCTTCATGGCTTCCCATACAGGTGCATACATGGATTTGAATCCAAGACCGACTTCATTTTTACGTAGCCAAATTAAATTGTGAAGATAGTCCATTTGATGTGCTGGCATTTCAGGATATTCCATAATTAATTGCCTATCATTCTTTATGTATTTTAATGTTGTGTTGATCCATTGCACTTTAAACGATTGAGGAATCTGATCTTCCATTTGGAAAGGTTAATTTTTAACTAAAAACCGTTAATATTATAAAATTTAAAAAATAAATACAGTTGTAGAAAAATTTAAATAAACTTTCTTCGAATGCTACCTACATTTTTATTGCTCATATCAATAATCAAACTTATTGAAAAGATATTTAAGTTTCATTGTTATTATCACTAAATTGCATTAAATTCCTTATAAACTTACCTTATTATATTATGAAATTATACACTTCCTAACTGCAAGGATCACAGAGAAGAGAACATCTAACCGAAGTTCCCCGACTTAGTATGATTTGAAACAAAGCAGAAAATAGAAACCAGCAAAACCATAGATAACAACTCCGCAAAAAAAACTTTTTGTATTTTGTTCCAAGGTTTATATTACTATTTTGCACAAAAAAAATTCTATATATAATATAAAAAATTGTATGTAATAATAAAACGTCTTATAGTAATTAAAGCTAATTGTAAATATATAAGATTTTTTTATGCCATATATATTATAAATATATAGATAGAATTAAATTTATTAAAAATACACGACTACAACAGGTGGCTATGGTCTAAGTTATCAAAATTGTATACTTTAAAGTTTAAGTCAAATTTTGTGTTAACGTATAACTGGACAGATGTACTATTTTAAAGACATTTAAAAATGATATAATAATAAAATTCTTTCGCGCGTATTGCCTAAGATTCTAGCACTTTTCAGCTTTGGACCAATTTTCCTATATGTGCAGTTAATAACATCAGGGTGCAATATAATAATGCGTATCGTTTTCTAATGAGATTACATAGATCACGTAGTGCATCTGCCATGTTTGCTAATGTCAGAATACCAGATTTTAATGCAATCGCGTATTCCAAGATCCTGGAATCGAATTCGAAACTCTGACAACATCATTGTTAAGATGTTGACAGAAAATTTGGCCTACTCAATTTTTAAGTTTTGGTACTCCGTGCCGGACAGTTTTGGCATCGCAAATAAATAGGTTTAGTTTTCGATTTTGAAATACTTTAAGACTAGAACCCAAGGATTAAAAAAAAAGAAGAGTCAAATGTCAATCCAAAATTCAGTCAAAATTATAAAATTGCTATTTGCTAACCACCACAGAGTAGATTTGTTATTGTTGGAAGTTTATAAATTAAAATTGTATAAGTAATAATAGAAAACGAATCTCTGTATACGATGTCTTCCGAAGTGGATTGGGATGTAAATAAATACAGAGAAGACCATGAAAGCGAAGAACATTGGTTACTCAGGAAAACTTTTATGGAGCGTTGGAAAAATGATTATTCTGAAGACAGATTAGTTTGTTTAGCGCAAGTATTCTGTAATATAGAGTTCTTGGGTTGCAGATATCCTATTGAAGTCATGAAAGAAGTTGCTCGATTATCGGAAGATGTATGTATAAAATATTTTTATGTTGAATTTCATTTTGCCCTTAAAGTTGATGGCTATTTTTTATTGCTGGCATGAAAAAATATAATATATTAAGGCATATAATTAAATAAATATAATCAAAAATAATATGGTGGCCCCTTTTCGTTTCTTATTAATGAGCAGATTCAATGTCTGCTTATTTGAGACAGTCCTCAAAATAGTTTAGTTAGACTTTTGAAGGTGACTCCAAAAAGATGCTATCCATTTTCTTATCAAACTGAAGAAGTCCAGTATTTCTGCTGGATATACTGTAATACCTCAGCCTCATAAGTTTGATATGTATCATTACAGTGCACACTTACTGTACTTGTTGTTTCTCATGTATTTGTAAATATCTGACATAGCTGACATATATACATTGATAAACTATTGTTTTAAATATTATTCAAAGAATATTTGCTTTGAATAATATTTACTTGTCTTCTGTACTGAAGATAACAAATTTATGTGTGATTATGTTGCTCCTTAAAGCTAGAGGCCTTCATTCTCCTTCTACATCTGTTATCCTTTAAATAATGATACAGTCTTAGTTGGTGTTGCACTATCCCAATGCAGCATCTATAAAGAGAACATAGCTGTCTGCCCAAGATTCAGATCTCTGAATGAACAATCACTTTCATGATGTCATGTAAATTTATTGTTTAAGATAGCAAAGCAGTATAGGCAGCTGAAGAGAACTAAATTACAAAGAACATTTGTATCAGCCTCTGATGCAGCAGAGGACAGAGCGAGGGGTGTCAAACGTGAAGGTGGTGTCATAATAGATAGTCCCAATCCAAAATCATCAAAAATCAATTTTGTACCTCAAGGTCATATAATTGACATATATATAGAAAATAACATATCAGAAAATGAAAAAGATATAAACAATAGTATTGTAGGAAGTAAAAATAATTCATTGGATGACACAGAAGCTAATAGTAATGAGCAAGGTCCAACAAGAGTTGTGGAACGACATGATTACTGTAATGAGATGTTAAATATTAAATGCTTGAACATATCCAGTTTTACAGAGAAAATGTTTAACTCTACATATGGAAGGATGGCACTTTTGGTAAGGTCATGGTGTTCGAAAATGGATAATATACAAAGTGAGTTTTAATGTTTTATCATTTCCAACCTATGTTTTGTTCAATTTCTTTTATTAATAAAATACTGTACAAATCAAATCAAATCAAAATATCTTATTCTTATAATATTCTTATATTCTTATAATATCTTTATTCAAGTAGGCATATTACAGCACTTTTGAATCGTCAAATAATATATATTTTTTTCTTTTCCACACTCTAATTCTAATGCATGTCTGATGATGGTACTCCAGAATGACTTAAAATCTAAAGTTACGATGGTTCCTTCGCGCCCAGATCCCAGAAGAGCCCAGAACAAACTCAGTCGGGTATTTTGTTTTTGTTACCATCATCATTACAATATCATATTAGTTTAATATATTTCAATTCAAATTAGAGCAGTTCGTTCACTCCCACACCTTTCTATTGTCTAAGTACTCTTGCAACTTATAATACGATTTTTATTTCAACATTCTTTTAACAAAGACTTTGAATTTATTAATTGACATCTCTAGAACATCTTGTGGGAGTTTATTATAGAAACGTATACAGTTACCCTTAAATGAGTTGTTAATCTTATGCAGCCTACTAGAATTTATAACAAGTTTGTTTTGGTTTCGTAAGTTATGTGATGTATATTCACTCTTTTTATTTAAAGAGTCAATATTTTTATGTATGTACAATAAGTTTTCTAATATTATTTATTGTGAATAGAGAGGGACTGTGACCTCAATTGATGGTTAGTGATGATACAGCATAAGATAGTAGTGGTCTTAGCTTTCATGAGATATTTTAACTCAATTCTAAATTCCAAATTTAAATCAACTATGTAGGCATAATTAAGTATAAGAACTCTATTGTAGAGTTCTTATACTTAATTATGCCTACAATACTTAATTCAAATTGAAAAATTCTTTATTCAAGCACACTTTTGCAGCATTTAATATTTAAATGTACAACTGATATTCTATTACAATGTATAGTTGTGGTGTGCTTTCTTTTTCATCATTATTATAATAAATATTTTTAATGTCTTCTATTTCAATTAGAGTAATTAATTCACTCACATTATTATCTTCTATGTAATTAAACAACGATTGCTTGATTAGTTGTCTTTTAATAGAGAGATTTAAATTTATAAAATGACAACTTTGTAACTTCTTCTGGGAGTTAGTTATAGAAATGTATATAGTTTACCCTTAAATGAATTGTCAATTTTATGCCTACTTGAATTTATATCAAGTTTATTCATATTTCTTAAGTTATATGAAGTGCATTCCCTTTTATTTGTAAAAGAGTCAATATTTTATGGACATTTTTATGATATTTTAATTTCCAGTATATTTATAAGAAAAAAATGATGACCATAAACTTGGGCATCTATAAAAGTATTTTGTTATTTCAGATAGTTGTCAAGTATGTCGCATACCCTTTCTATGTTCATATGAGGAGGGTTTCTACTCATTTTTTATGAATGGAATTCTGATCGCTCAAGCTACAGGTGCCACCAAGGCAGAAGCTCGCCTCACTGTTGAGACAATGGCTTGGAATGTATGTATGTGTTTTTGTTAATCTTAGTAGAAACACCCAGATCAATTAGTCTATTGAACTGTTTCACTGCAAATAATTGTCAAATGTGTTAAAGTAGAAACCCATGAATAGGTAATTTATCTCCTATGTTTTCTATAGATCATCATACCAGAATGCAAGATTTTGCTTGGTCTAGTAATGTGGTAACTTGTCACAGCCTCCCAATAGTCCAGACAGAGATAAATTATTTATTTACTAAATCCACAGCTTCATCTTACATGGATACATATAGACATTTATATTGTTAAATTAAACACTTAAAATAATCTTGCAAATCTTTAAAATATGTATTTTTTATATTATTAGGCCAGTGTGGCCATCAATATAAATCAATAAGTTAAAATCTCTGTTAGTTTATTAGTATTCTATTGCTTTAGGAGTAATTTCTTTTGGTATTCCTCAAGGCAGTATGCTTGCTCCTTAACCATTCTTAATCTATATTTAAAACATCAAATTAATATTGCTGATGATAAATTAATTGTTGGTTTTGTTGTACTTAATTTAAAAATAAAAGAATATTATAAATTAAAGGAGACATAAGTCGACTGCACTTATATGTTAGTCAAGTAGAAACTTCTAATTTTGTAAGATGGTGGTCGAAATTATTGACAAATGATGCAAACAAAACATTTACCGGCATTGATTAACAGTGTGATATAATTATAGAAATTATTAAACTGTCAAAATGTTTAAAATATTGGTAGTCCGTTCAGTTCAGTAGCTTATGTATTTGAAAAAGTCATTTCAAATTTATTTGTAACATAATTTATAAAATTTCCATTGCATAGATAAATTAAACGTCCTATTGAATTTCCTTGCAAAATAAGGTTTGAATAATTATTTTATTTTAGAAATTACGTGAAGAGGTGATAAGCATAGTGATTAAGGAGCAATGGATATCTCAAGGGGACAGGATATCATTGAACGATGTGTCTGGTAAGATTGTGTAAAGGTAAAACTTAATTATCAGCCTATTAATGTTCCACTGCTGGATTTCTCATTCATTGGATCAATACTTTAAAATCCCTGTCCTATTAATGAGGAGACCTGTGTCTCTTTACCTAAATTAGGATTTAGGTTAGGTTAATAAAGTGACTTATTGAAATAAACAGTTTGCATGTGATGTTTCAGATTTCCATACAAATCAACTGGGGTCTTTTTGTACCCCCGTTTCGGATCATGCTTTATTTTGTGACATTTATACAAGTATGCTTTATGTATGAGAGTGGTGTTTACTAATCTTGAACTTAAGTAAATGAATCATACTTATTATACTGATATATGCAATAATACATGATAATTTGAAAAATTATAAGTGCAACTTCTTTGGCCAACAAATTTTCAAGTCTCAGCTTTTGTCGTTGGTTTATATCCGGCTCGGAGGACCAGCTATTGGCGCTGGTTTATATCCGGCTCGAAGGACCAGCGGACCAGCTTTTGACGCTGGTCCTTCGAGCCGGATATAAACCAGCGCCAACAAATCTAAAACATTACATTTCCGAGACTTATAGGAGGGAGAAAGAAAGATATGTCAGGAATTTAATTGTCATTAAAATATTAAGTGTCGAAAATTGATACAAATAATTGATTTAAATCTCAAATGACGAATTGTAAATAAAAATGCCACCGTTTTTTATCAATATTAGATATTGCTAATAAAATTTTCTTTTTGAATTTTATGAAAAATAATATATTAAATGATCCGAAAATTAAAATACCACCATGTCATTTATAAATATTAAAACTACCCAACCTTCACAAGAAGCAGTTAAATCGCTTCACATCTTTGTGATGCTAATCACGCGCTTCATCCGTAAAAATTTTACCCTCATGCGTCTAAAGAAGTTTATCTTCAATAATTTATCTTTGAGACACTGTCTACCAAAAATAAATTTCTACTTGCCTCTTTATATGTTCGGCTAAGTTTAGATCAATTATTTGTCTGCAGGTAAGAAGGAAGAATTTGGGACACCCGTGGAGAACAGTGTTGCCACTAAGTGAGTTTATAAGTTGTAATACCTTTTTTCTTTCGATAGTAAAGCTTAAATATTTTTTTTTCTTTCTTAAACTCCTAGAAAATGTTGTCGAAGAGTCATTTGCAGATACTAAAGCTTTATTTAAAAAAAATTGCTATAAGTTGCATAATTAAATAGATGATAGAGTAATAAAGCGTAGGAGTGAACTAATTGCTCTGTATTTATAAAAATAACATATTTTCATTAATAATACAATTGTAGTTACATATATTTTATAGTATAGAAAGTATACTTCATTTAGTTTATTGTGGATTCTTCTCGGAAAAGTGAGGGGGGGGAGTGAGACTTCAACATAGATAAAATAGTAAATAAAGTCTACTTGACTGAGTTTATTGTGGATTCTTCTCAGAAAAGAGGGGGGTTGATGCCAACATAAAATAGTAAAAAAGTCTACCTAAGTTTATTGTGAGTTCTTGTCGGAAAATGGCTTGGAGGAGGGGGGGGGGGGGGGGGNGGGGGTGAAGGGTGTAACATAGATAAAATAGTATGAAAGGTCCACTTGACTAAGTTTATTGTGGATTCTTCTCGAAAAAGGGGGTGGGGTAAGACGTCAACATAGATAATATAGCATAAAAAGTCTACCTGGCTGAGTTTATTGTGAATTCTTCTCGGAAAAGTGGGGGGGAAGTCGTCAACATAGATAATATAGTATAAAAAGCCTACTTGACTGAGTTTATTGTGGATTCTTCTCGGAAAAGGGGGGGAAGGGAGGTGAAAGCGTCAACATAGATAATATAGTAAAAAAAGATCCTGTGCTCGTAAGGATTTTAAATCATATGAGAGTTACATAAGTGCCTTGAATTAAAAGCCCGCTGGATTAATTTTGGATTAAAATTATTCAAGCAGGCTTTAACACCACTTCTGATCCGTTATGTTTAGTTTTTGTTATTAGAATGATGAAGCTAATGGGGTGGAAGGGTGGAGGGCTGGGTGCCGACTCGCAGGGCATCGCCGAACCCATCAAGCCACATTTACAAATGGTGAGTCATTTTTATATATTATTTAATTTACTTAGTTTCTTTGAATTAAATACCCTCAACCATTTTCTGTAACTTTGTTCAAAAAATAGATAAGTAGGTTTTGGTTATCATAAAATTTTCTTGTGTACTTAACAGCGAACGTTTCATTTATTATCAAAAATCTGCAGCACCTTATCTAATTTATATGTAGAAAAACAGATTAATTATGCCAATTACAGATGTTTCTTATGTTTACAATGTCTTATAAACGATGACAGTGTGTGTGTGTGTGTGTGTGTGTGTGTGTGTGTGTGTGTGTGTGTGTGTGTGTGTGTGTGTGTGTGCGCGCGCGCGCGCGAGCGCGTGAGTGTTTATGCAAATGTTATTAATTTAAAGATAAACGAAAGTATATATTCTACACTATTTTTATTTATTTTTTAATTTAGTATAGTTTTATAAAATGTATTGATGGTAGTGAACTGTTTGTTTTAATTATATATTCATTTTATTTTTATGCTTTATTGTACACCACACAAAGTAATTATACATTAGGAAAGGGACTTAAACTGTGTAAATTTGTGACGGACATAAGGCGGTCTTATCGCTTTTAAGCTATTTCTACCAGACAACCTTAAGGAAAGAGACTTATTTATTTATTTATACACCAAAACAAATAAAACAGTACATTGATATTGGGTGTACATAGGACAACTTATCTTTGAAAAGAGATTTCTTCCAGAGGCCGTTAAATATGGGATAGTGCATTCTAACGTGTGGGAGGGGTACAAAGATAAATTTATTATAAGCTTTAGCTGTATACATATTTCAATGTTCGTTTCAAGTCAAGTCACAATGTTCGTTTCCATACTCCTCCGAAACGGCTTGACCGATTCTAATAAATTTTTTTATGCATATTCAGTAAGTCTGAGAATCGGCTACTATCTATTTTTCAAAACTCTTAATTCTAAATGTTTTTTTAATAAAAAAATTTTCACGTTTTTATCACCAACCCCAATTTTTTAATAGCAATAACAGTAATTATATGGCAAAATAACGTTTGCTGGGTCAGCTAGTAAATATATATAATACTAGCAGACCGACTACATTTTGTGACTATTCGATTTGGTCGTGATGTGACTATTCAATTGATTTTCAACTTTGTGCAGCGGTAAAAAAGTGCAAATTGACTCTATGACGTTAGGAACACACCTACATTGCTTAGACAACAGTGAGTACTTGTAATTTATTATGAACTTGATAGCAATAAGGGTATGTATAACAGAAAATGGCTGTTTTTAGGATTTTCCCCTGCAATTATTCGAACTTTTCTCTCCGTAAAAACCATCCTTGGACTTCAACGAACATTTTAAAAAAACAATTGTCAAAATTGACCCAGGCGTTGTTGGGTTATGCGTTTACCAACACATTTTGCGATTCATTTTTATATTATAGATAATCAGATAAAAACACACATACATATGTATATAGGAGACATACATAGCTGTTAACTAATCAGGTGAATCGCGCCGGCCTCGGTAGCAACATGACTGACATCCGTCAGTTGCGGCGAGCGGGCGAGCAGCTGATGCGGCGCTACATAGACAGCGACCCCGTGGATGTGGACCTGGTGTTCAGCACCGACTTCAGCAAGGAGGAGCGCGCCGTGATGCACCAGTGCGCTCAGAAAGCTGGACTGGCTTCCAGGAGCTACGGCAGCGATGACGACAGGTATTTAGACATACGTCATCATTGCACTCCCATTTTACAATAGTCTAAAGTAATACAATAAAAAGGAAACATTTGTGTTTATGTATGTTTTTTTTCACACAGGGGGTATATTACTTTCTCAAAAAAATAGGGATCCCTAATAAAAATGCATTAATGTAACCCAAGGTGTGAAAAAATTTGTCACAAAAACAATTAAAAGTGCGTACAAAGTAAAAATTTGAGAGCTAAAGCTTTTTTGGAAAAATAATATATTAAATTAAAATGTCACATGTTATTTATAAATATTAAAACTTCCTAACCTTCAAAAGAATTAAGAGTTGGTTTATTTAATTATTATTTATGTTCCGGTTAAGTTTTGGCCACATTATTTGCTAAAGTTGAAATATTCTGCAATTACCACTCAACTTTTTTATTTATTGATTCTGAGGCGGTAAGAAGTTTGCCCAGATCTAGCTGACCCAGCAAACTTTTTGTCAAAAAGTTATCGCTTTTGAAAAATAGGGGTTGGTGATAGAAAGGTGAAAATTTAGGGTTTTATGTATTTTTGTGTGCTGTTACAAAAAAAAATGTCAAAACCATAAAAATCTAATTTTGGGGAGGATCTCTCTTAACAATTAGAGGTTTGAAAAATAGATAGTAGCCGATTCTCAGACTTACTGAATATGCTTTAAAAATTTCATAAAAATCGGGCAAGCAGTTTCGGGAGGAGTATGGGAACGAACATTGTGACACAAGAATTTTATATGTCGGAATGCAGTGGGCTGTGCAACGCTGGCGCCATCTATATATCGGCGTGGGACAATCATGTGGCGTAAGCTGGCGGTGGACTCGTTAGTTCTCGGGTGACGGTCCGCCAGAGCGGTCTACTATTAGTATAAACTGTCTCGTTCCTAGCTATTATTGTTAATGTTTTTGTGTAAATTGTTATCAGGAACATAAAGTGATTGGACATACCAATCTGAGTCAATTAATAAAGTGTTTGATTGCACCAACATTACCCACCAAAGCCCACAGTCGTCGTCGTCGTCGCTTCAACCGATGGACGTTCACTGCTGGACATAGGTCTCACGTAATGACGTCCACAAGACCCGATCTTGCGCCGCCTGGCTCCAGCGGCTACAGGCGACCCTCTTCGTATCATCGGTCCACCGTGTGGGGGGCCTGCCTACACTGCGCCGGCCGGTGCGGGGTCGCCACTCCAGCACCTTCGGCCCCCAACGTCCATCGGTCCTTCGGACTATGTGCCCCGCCCATTGCCACTTCGGGTTCGCGATTCATAGGACTATGTCGGTGATTCTGGTTCTACAACGGATCTCTTCATTTCTGATTCGATCACGTAGAGAAACTCCGAGCATAGCCCTCTCTATCGCACGCTGAGTGACTCTGAGCTTCCGCATGCCCATAGTCATCGACCACGTCTCAGAACCGTAGGTCATCACCACAAGCACATAGTATGGAGATGGAATTATGAATGCCACTAATGACGATGTCGGCGGAGAAACCTACGCCCCTATGCTTTATGCTCCTTCTCTCTTATTCTCCGGCATTTATATTAGATTAGATGTAGTAGTGTAGCGATGACCATATTCATTTTCACACATCTCTCCACTGCGGGGCATTGCTAGTATCTTATATAACATAAGAAAGAATTTTTTTTTTATAGACTTTCTAATTCTAAAACAAGATATTCAGAGAATACATTCATAAAGATTAGGAAACAATACATGTAATTCTCTGATTTTGATCCATTTTATCTCTCACAAAATTCAAATTTAAATATCAATGATAGTCTACTTCATAAAGATTAATAGTTTCAACTTTTTGAATGAGATTAGATAGTATGTTTTACTTTGTCTGCGCTCACTATTTACTGTAATTATAAGAAATTCGTATCTTAGGAAATTATTCATTATGTATTTTGTTATTTTTATATGCTATATGTACTGTTTGTTTGTAAAATAAAGCTAAATAAATATACTTTCTAGTACACTACATAAAACAACTCATCCCTAGAACATCTGGGAGTAATCATTTAATATATTTTTCTTACAGATTCCTAGTGGTGAGGAGAAAGCTGAATCCCTTCTCTCTAGTCCGCACCATCATCCAAAAGGGTGGCAACACTGCAAAGTACCAAGTGTTCCTGCCAGTGGCCCTTCTCAACTACGGATAAATGTACTTCAATTTTGATTATACAATAAGTAATTTATATAATGTTTTATTTCTTTCCTCTTATGTCCTATACCATACTAACTGTTGTGAACCAATAACAAGGCAAGAAATAAAATTAATTATTCTATGTAGGACCATAGAGTACTTCCAAAAATTAAAAGTAGAAATAACTGACAGACTGATTGACAGCCTCGCTGGCGCAGTGGTGCGANTACGATGCTGAGTAGAAACCGTGTAAGGGGTATATCGCCTCTTAACAGATTAGCGCGCTTCCATCTTAGACTGTATCATCACTTACCATCAGGTGAGATCACAGTCGAGCGCTAATCTGTCAGAAGTGTATATAAACTGTCAACACGATTACATTACTTTAGGTAAAACTTTGATGGATGAAACGCGTGATTAGCATCACCAAGACTTGCAGCATTTTAAAAGCTAATTTGTTTGAAGGTTAGGTTACTTTTATAATAGAAATATTTCATTAATTCTTTTTTATATTTCAAAAGCAAAATTGAATTTATAATTTCTAATATTGACAAAAAAAATACGTGGAATTTTTATTTACAAGTCATTTGAGATTTCAATATGATAGTTCACTGCGTATACATATTAGAAAACTTGTTGTACGTACATAAAAACATTGACTCTTTTAATAAAATGATTGAATGTACATCATATAACTTACGAAACCAAAACACACTTGTTATTAATTCTAATAGGCTGCATAAGATTTACAACTCATTTAAGGGTAACTGTATACGTTTCTATAATAAACTCCCACAAGGCGTTCTAGAGATGTCAATTAATAAATTCAAAGTCTTTGTTAAAAGAAAGTTGATATAAAAATCGTATTATAAGCTGCAAGATTACTTAGAAGATAGAAACGCGTGGGAGTGAACGAATTGCCCTAATTTGAATTAAAATATTTTAAAATAATACAATATTGTAATGATGATGGTAACAAATACAAAATACACGACTGAGTTTGTTGTGGGTTTAACTCTGGATCTTAAGTCGTTCTGCAGTACCATCATCAGACGTATATTAGAATTCGACTGTGGAAAAAAATATATAATATGATGAATCAAAAGTGCTGTAATATGCCTACTTGAATAAAGATATTTTGATTTGAATAAATCATTTATATTAATTTTTGACACTTAATATTTTAATCGCAATGAAATTTATTAAATTCCTAACATATCTTCCTTTTGCCCTCCCTTTAAGTCTCGGAAATCTAGACATTTACATTTGTATAAATATAAACAAGACTTAAAAATTTGTTAGCCAAAGAATTACTTCTGGCATGTGTACTTTGTACTCACGCACTTTTAATTTTTTAACGGCTTAAAAACATGATTCCAAAATTATTCTGCACACTTCTTACAATTTATTTATTAAAATTAGAAGTAGGAATGTATTTTAATGATCATTGTATTCTTTGCAATTTTATATAAGGGTATTTTGCATACCCATTGGAGCTCGAATAAGTAAATAAAATAAATAATGCTTAAAAAACATATCATGAATACAAAAAGCAATAAATAGTGTATTTAACACGATGCAGATTTTATACTTGACTTTCTAAACGTAGGAACCGTCGATTTATATAAGTTTTTCGATGAGCTCGCTGGCGCATTTGTGTGATGTGCTTGATTTGATAACTTGTATAAAAATATTAATACTATTACGAATAAAACTGAATGCATTTCATATAACTTAAGAAATAAAATTGTTACGAATTCTTGTAGGCTGTATAAAATTGATAACTTAAAGAACTTAGACAAAGCATCATACAATCTCTAAATTTGCACTGCTTCATCGAACCCGGCACCTCTTCCTTCAACTAGGACATGTCCTCACATAAACAAGATAATTATCAGCCTACAAAAGCGATAAATATCTGACGTATATTAGTATTCTGGATAGCTTCATAGGGGTTTAGATAAAAATCATTGCCCATGAGGGACTAATCGAAAGCATTCGGTATATAAACTCGAATTATCCTGGAAAATACAACAGAAGTTTTCGAACTGTCACAAGAGTTACCGCCACAATTATAAAAATGGCCGCTAAATTCGCATTCGCTTTGGCTGCGTTCAGTCTTGTTTATATTTTAGTAGACGTTGAAAGCTCTTTTATAAAACCGAACAATGTCCCGAGAGTTGGACGGAGCAGCGAAAGCGATCCTTTCGACCAGGGATTAATGGGATATGTTATAAAAACTATTCCTAGTAAAACCATTCCACGGATGGGACGGAGGAACTACGATTCAGTGAGTCTTTATTATTATACTACTCCCATTAATATGACGTTTAGCATTTTTAAGTAATCTAAGGCATTGGAAAGTGATTAGCTCTAGTTCTAATCAATTTCTGGAACTTATTTGCTAAAACGAGAACTCACACAATTGCGCCAGCGAAATTCGCTAATTAATTTTAAAAAATTGAGTGTTATTAAACAGTTACTGAGTTTTATTAAAATAAATATAAAACTCTTAAGCTATTTTGTATCGTTATTTTGCTAACCGTTGGTAACCGAAATAGCAGTGTTGATGCAACTCAAAAGAAATTGGCAATTAACACAGTAGCTACTTTTTTGAACATTTTTTCTTTTTGGTAAACGTTTACATCGAGCTTTACTTTGCAACTGGAATAAAGTACAATGGGCTACTGAAATCAAATCCAGACTCATATCCCTTTACATTTTAGCACTTTTTCGTTCCAGGCAAACCGTTTTGATATTCCAAAACTATACCAAGAAGGAGAGGAAAATTTAAATGGTAAGCAAGCAATTAAATATGACATATTTAATCCACAATAGGTCGTCTGAAATATGATCTGTTCCTATCTTTCCAACATCTATATAGGCCATATTTTTATTATTGACAAGTTACCGGTTGATTGTGATATTCCTGATAATTGATGATACAGTCTAGGATGGAATCGCGCTAATCTGGCAAGAGGTGAATTTTCTCTTATAATTTCTACAATAGATGGTTTGTACAAAGATTTATAATGTTGTTTTCAAGAATTTTGTATTGGTTAAATACTTTAAATAAATAATGTTTAAATGCAGAGTCTCGTTTTTATAATACAAATTAAAATATTTTGCAGACGCAGAACTTCTAAGATTGACTCAAGAGCAAGAAAACTCTTACGGAAGCAGATAAATATAAAAAAAAACTCTTGACTACCGCATAATGTTAAACGGAAAATTATTGTAATTCTATATTATCAATCTAGTCATTTGAATTGGATAATAAATTTTAGTGCATTTTACTTTTTGTTTCAATTGATAAGAACCAAGTTTATATGTATATATTTTTACACAAACTCACAGTGCCAAGACACAGCTGTATTCAATGATTTACTGCAGTTGTAAATGTACGGAAATGATCAGGAAAATATAAGGATGGGACCGAGGGATTCGGAAGGCCAGGGGATTGGGAAAAGATAGGATTGAAGAATCATATTTGTCCGTTACACATCGTCAATCGTTGTAAGTAATTTACAACCTATAACGCATTGGCACTGGAGGTGCGAATTAATTTAACATCAGTTAAACTGTATGTAAAATACATACACTAAACAAGCGGTTTATTATTTAAATCCTTACTACTATGTTAGAAAATGTATGAAACTAGTTTTGAGAATATTTAGATTATCCTTAGATTGATTCGCGAATGAACTAGTAAAAAGGGAAGTAGCAGCCCATTAACGTCCCACTGCTGGGCACAGGCCTCCTCGCTCATATGAGAGAGGGTTTTTAGAGCATAAACCCACCACGCTGCTCCACTGCGGATTGGCAATCCGACACGACCGGAGAGAGAGATCAGGCGCAGGACCGATGGCTTATCGTGCTCTCCGAGGCACCAAATTTTTCCCAACTTCAGGCAAATATTGAGAAAATCTTAATAGAAAACTGAATATCGATTTCGAACTGGCCCGACCCGGGACTCGAACCCAGGACATCATGTCTGTAGTCGAACATGCTAACCACTAGACCAATGAATTAGTATCTGTGTAAAATGCTAGTAGTTTCGCGAAGCTTACTATAGCGATTAAAAAAAAAATGGTGAGGGTAGGATAGAAATTCCTTTAAAGTCCTGATATGACTAAATATACAGAACAACTTTAATTCATATCAATCAAGCCGGTTCGGAAGAGTTTAATGAACTCGAGATTTTTATTAATTCAAAAATTTTGCGTGATACGGAACTTAAATCAAATATGTCAATGTCATAAAATGTTTAATAACCGCATAAATTGAAGTAGCCACTACTTTATTTAGCATCTCACTCACACTTGTTGTTTTTTTGTATACAGCGCACTCTCTATTAGGGTTATACAAAATATACATAATTTGTTCGGATTTCACTTTGTATTTCTTCCACGGTTTTTGTGGAAGGAATTTTTACCTTAAATTTGGTTTCAATAATCTAAATTATCAGTGTAATTTAATCAAAACAATATGGTGTTAACAGCTGATGTTGTTTTACCTGAAGAGTCAGAGTTAACTGTGGAAGAAGTTAATTTATCAACTGCTACACTCAGAGCTGGCGCATTTCATTTAGGAAAATATTGTGAACAAGCCAACAATGTAAGGTTTATTGCATTTTTTTATAATATTTATAGCAGTTAAATATTATTGTAATTCAAGATTTATATCGATTTGTATTGTATATACAAATGATTGCATAATCAACACATAGGTTATATTTTGATATTATATTTTATACGAGCGTTTCATGCTTAAATTTTTGATGTAATAGGATGTATGAGTTTGTAAACAAAAAAAGCACCAATAAAAAAACACCTGTATAAATGAAGCCCTTTTAATTGCAGTAGAATAATTCTTTCTATACAGAGCAAGTAATTGGTTCAGTAAAAATATGTATTTAGTTCAACTTTTTATTATTCTAAAAAAAACATAAATGTTATTATTGAAGTATATTTTTGAATACTAGACTTGCATCACATAGAATGTGTAAAAAGCTTTTATCTAAAAATTAAAAATTTTCAATTACTTGTGTAAAGTAATGTAAATGCAAGTAGCAGCCCATTGACATCCTACTGCTGGGCACAGATCTACTCACTCATAAGAGAGAGGGTAATTAGAGCATAGACCCACTATGTTGCTCTACTGTGATGCAGGCGCAGTACACAATTGCACTCTCTTTTCCTTCTTTCTCATAGTCCAATGTGACACCAATCTGATATGGTTGGAGGAAAATCTGATGTAGGACCAACAGCTTGATGTGCTCTCTGAGGCATCAAGATTGAACATACCACCAACTCTCTAATTTCAAGCAAATATTCAGAAAATTGTAATAGTAAACTCATTATCTATTTTTAAATTCATCCCAACCTGGACTCGAACCCAGGATCTCATGTCTATAGCTGAACAAGCTAACCACTATACTGATAAGAGAGTCAATTATTTGTGTATATCAAGTAAATTTTTTAATATGATTTAAAGTACAACTAAGAATCCTGCTTATATTTTGCTTGATACAAAATTTTACAAGCCTACTAAGCTAAGGACTGAGGAATAAATGCAGTTCCAATGTTTTTACTTTATGTAAGCCATTTCCACAGTTTTTATCAATTATGGTAATCAAGCTTGCCTCATATATTATTATGTACACATTATCATATTAAATTTATTTCATATTTTGCAATATGTAACTAGAATTTAGAAGGGAAATTTGTAACAAATAATACCAATAAATAAACTATGATGTCGTGAAGATAAATGTCTGGGTTTCTAGTGCTTTTAGTGAAGGTAAATTTTGTGAGGATACCTGTCTATTACCAAAAAATCTAGAGTAATTGTTCAAATTCAAATGAATTTATTTGCGATATACAGGTTACATCTGTGTTTACATATAAATTGGTTCCACTGTATTTGTCATTTAATGGCATGCAAATATTTAGTGATGTCAATAATTTTATTATGTCAGTAATTATTAATGACAAATCAGTTGATTTCATAATTTGTCATAAAAGCTTAAGTCATCATTTAAAAATTTGTCTATACTATAATAACATTTTCCTACCAAAAAATTGTACCTGTATTGTTGCAGTATGGGCGCACACTTGAAAGGTATCTCTGCTATGTGATACAATGTTTCTGATTAGCAATGGAACATCAATAGCTTGTCACCTAATTTAAATTTCAACCTAGTTCAGTTAAGAAACATTGATTGTTTTATAAATGTTATAGGAATTCATGCTTTGCCGCTTTGAGGAGAACGACCCTCGCAAGTGTATCAATGAAGGCAAAGCAGTCACTGCCTGTACCCTGGAGTTTTTCAGGAAGGTGAAGAAATCCTGCCTTGCTGAGTTCAATCAGTATGCCAACTGTGTTGATAAGAGCTCTGGTGATTTCTCACTTGAGTTGTAAGTATATTTTATATTATTTAAATAGTCTGGGTAGGTAAATAGTATATTAAATATACTTAAGAAATTTCTATAAACTACAGTAGTACACAGCATAACAGATCTAAACAATAAGCTTCCAATTTCATAGGAAAGAGTTAGTTTTCTATAATTTTAAATAGATCTAAATTTCAGCTGTCGCAAAACACAAGGTGTTTATGATGGATGTATGCTTGAGAAGTTACACATGGAGCGTCCTTCATTTGGTTACTTTTGTGAGGCCAGAGTTCATGAAACTAAGAGGTAAGTGATCAAAATAAAATGTATGAATGAACATACACACATAGCATCACGCCTCATTTCTATAGGGGTAGGCAGAGACTGTCCACTTGCCACAATCCTTGCATATCTTAACCCTTTCATACAAGTCCATCAGTTTAGAGTACTCTTGACCCTGCCTTTATTTAAAATGTTCTGGATTTGGTCTGGTAACGTTTCCATTGGTCTTCCCCTTCCAACTTTCCCATTCTCTTTTGACTCAAAAATCCTTTTTGCCGATCTCCTTTCATTCATTCTCTCTATGTGCCCAAACCATCTAAGTATACCTTTCCCAATTTTAGTCACTACATCTATTTCTTACTTTGTCACTTAATTTCAACCCACTCATACTTCTCAACACTCTCATCTCTACCACCTGTATTTTATTTTTGCGCTTCTGACATACCCAACTTTCACTACCATGCATATGTGTTGGCACCAACTATGCACAGCCAGTCTGGACCTTTGAGATACCATCTGGCTGTTCATAAAGGTGTGCAGAGCAACATTTACCATATTCCCTGCATTACCTCTCCTTTCAATATCACTTTCACATATTCCAACTCTTGTAAATTTTCATCCCAAGTATAGTTTCTTTCACCTGTTCCACTTGTTCCCCATTTATCAAAATATTGCCATTCGTCATAGATTCATCTCTTTCAAAAAGCATAACTTTTGTTTTATTCACTTTCACTTAAGACAAGTATATTCCAAGCACTATTCTTGAATATGTGTAGTTTATTAATTGCCATTGGACTTTTATTTTTTTATATAGTTTTCTTACATGTTTAAGTGAATACCTGGTCACTTGCTTTCATCTAGTTACTGTGAACTTGACCTTGTCATTTGAAAATATTTGATTAGTCAGGGGGCGGGGCTAGGGCGGCGAAAAATGATTACTCACTGCATTCTTAACGCGAACGAACTTTAGGCATTGTTAGAATCCTATAAGACAAATAAGTAATTACTTAGTTTCCTTATTATTTTTGTAATTATGTATGATAAATATTCATATGTACGTAATAACCTTACCTAACCTTAAAAATCGTCATCTACAGTTGTGTTAATATGCAAGTAACAAAATATTTATTTTAGTGTCGAAATTAGCTAAAAAATATTTTTGTGTATATTAATTAATATTTTCTATAATTAAATATAATATAATCTGTCTTGTCTATGATATGTCGTAGTCGCTAGGAAATGTCATTTCATCTGTATTCCGTAACATAACCAATGTTAGGTATAAAGTTAAGCTTACAAAAGTGATAAACAAAACATATAAGAATGAAGTAAAACTACTTATGATAGTAGTAATGTAATATTTATAATGAATTATCTTCAGGCCGAAACCACCGGTTGAAGAAAAGGCTGTATACCCCGACGCTACTCCGGCTCTACCGGAAACAGCTGAGAAGAAACCAGCCAGATTTGGATCACGTTTCTACTGGATGACGGAATAAACAAAACAATACAGTAATTTTTTTTCCGGAATTTTAAAATTAAAGATCATTTAAATTACATGATTAAATTTTAAAAAAACGAGTCGACTTCAATTGCTAAGTAATCTGTATCTACCATAGACAAAGCAGGTTTTTTTCTTTCATCATTCATATCTAAAAAGGCATTAGTTGTGTACAGTAAAAAAAACTTATTAAATAAAAACCATGGAAGATTGTTTTCTAATTTAAAGCACTAATTAATGTGCACATTAATGTTTTTATGTAGTAAAAATTGATAGAAAACAATTTATAAATTTTTTTTATCATGTAAGCGTAAACAATTATATTTTTTTTCTTTTTCTAGCTATTTAAATAATGTAGTTTAATAAAGTGTTGAAATCAATCAGGTTTGTTTTAATAAAATAACCCTATATAAGTATTTACCTTTATGGAGTATTATATTCGTATAAACAATATAATACATATAAATATTAACCATTGAAATAATAAAAAGTGCGTGCGTAAGTACATATGTCAGAAGTGAAACTTCTTTGGCAAACTAATTTTTAAGTCTTGTTTATATACATACCGGCATATTAAACAGAACATAAAAAACAAATAAATATCAGTATCATAACCTCGTATGATACTGATATCAAATATTTTTTTTGTTCCGCTAAATATGCCGGTGTGTATATTTATACAAATCTAAGACTAGATTTCCTAGACTTAAGGGGAAGGGAATAAGGGATATTTGGAATTTGTCATTAAAATATTAATAGTGTCGATAATTAACACAAATAATTTATCGAATCTCAAATGAATTTTAAACAGAAATGGTTTTTGTCAATACTAGAAATCATTAATGAAATTTTGTTTTTTAATTTAAAATTTAGAAAAGAGAATTTATGAAACATTGTTATTTTATGAAAAATAGTATATTAAATTATGAAATGACGAGTGGCAAATTAAAATGCCACATATTATTTTTAAATATTAGCTAATCATAGACTAACTACAAAATTCACAGATACATAACATTTCCGATATGTTACCGTCCTTAGTGCAATAAATCTTTAATGCTGTAGTTATACAGTGGTGTAATTGAATTTCGGATAGAGGTTATAGATATTTAGCTACAACACTAAACTATATCCCCAGATTTTTACCAGTTAACAATCGTTTTTTGAACCGCCTCCGACGAATGCGATTTTAAAGACATTTTCATGTCAAATGTAGGATATTCCTCAATATCCTCGCTTTTTATTATTGTTGAAAAGTTACCACTTGAATGATCACCTGATCACAATCGATGACACAAATGAAAACTTAGTAACAAGAAATTTACCTTTTATGTGTTACATGCTGCATCGTACCAGAAAGTATATATTTGGTTTGGCCTTACGTCCTTGCTGGAGGAGTGGTGGTCATCTAACTGTATAAACTCTACCAGAAATCGTATCCGGAACCACTGCAAGCGAAGCTATCGAAAGCTTCCATATTTATTTGCTTATCGCAAACCTACATAAAATGTTTTATTTACTCGACATAGAGTATTTTATTTTTTAAATGAAATTTCTTTAGGCGCATAAGGGTTGCGTCACGAAGGTTAAGTAGTTTTCATATTTACAAATTGTGAATTATATTTTTTATATTGACAAATAACGTGGCATTTTTATTTGAAATTCGTCATTTGAGATTTCAATAAATTATTTGTATTAATTTTCGACACTTTTAATATTAATGACAATTAAATTCCTAACATATTTTCCTTTTTCCCTCCCTCTAAGTTCCGGAAATCTAAAGTTGTACCTTTATATAAATATAAAAAAGACTTAAAAATTAGTTTGCCTGCGAAGTTCTTCTAATATGTGTACTTTGTACGCACGCACTTTTAAATTATTGAAGTTATACTTTTGGTGCCTTTGGTAGAAAATGATGAGAGTAAATTTTTATGATGTGTCACAAAAAACCGACACCCTGAAGTTAGCTATATTCAACATTTTAGATTTTTACCTTGTTACGAGCCAAGTTATGACTTCTAATGCGTGTACTTAAATACACACACCCTTTTTTATTATTATTCATTATACTCAAGATAACCGCTTAAATTAAAGTTACTCATAAGTTTCCATATCTATACTTGATAAATAAAGTAAAGATGGGTAGCAAATTATTTAATTTTTAGCAAAATCCTGCCCAATGCTGTTGACAATTTTTTTTTATCTAGCCAGTATTGATTTTTTGACAGTATGCTTATTATGACATTGACATTTGACGAATCTACCTCAAGCTTAATGCGTTATGTATTTCGTAGTAATTAATCTTAATAGTAGTAACTAGTATAGTTTATATACATTAAGTTATTACTTATTTCAAAGCCCACTAGAGTAAATAGTTATTAATATTAAATAGTTTCATAATAGTTGCCTTAAATACAAAAGCCTTCTGATGCCTATGTGCCTAATTTTTAAAATCATCTAAAAGCTACAGAGATTATGAATCATAATAAATATAGGTAATCCAGTGTATAGCGATTGAAATGAGAATAACATTTTCAGAATAACAACATTATTATCATTCCAAAATTGCATAGTAAATAAATTCTTGTACAGATATATCATATAATTATATATCAGATAATCATATATATCAAATAATCATATAATTAAAAAATATATAATTAATGTTACATAAAATGATCAATATTCATTTTCTTCACATTAAAATATTCAAATCAAATCAAAATATTAATCAACGTATTGTTGTAATTATAAATGATAGATATTGGAGAAAATATAATTAAAATTTTATAATTTTTAATTAAAAACAAACTTTATTTAATATCCATTTTTTAAGCTCTACTATATTTTGAAGAATTAATGAGATGTTAAAAAGTGTAAAGTGAATGAACTACTGAATAAAATAAATTGAAATGTATATTGTTATCTTCTAAAAGTGCCTCTTAATTTTTCTTGAAGGTTGGCCACTAACTCTTTGAGTTTATTCCTATCCTTTGCAAAACGGTACAGCTCTCTATATTGCTATAATGATGTGAAATAATAGAGTACCTGGCTGAGTTTATTATTGGGTCTACTTAGAACATAGTAAAGGAACCTTTGTAACTTTAAGATTCTAAGTTATTCTCTAATATCATTATCAGTCATACATTAGAAAAAATATTTCTCAGTTAGAATGTGAAAACACTACATTCCACATTATAAGTTGGTAAATTTTTTTTCAGTTATATAAAATATACATTTTCAATAAGATACTGTAATGAAACGTATTAAATATACAATAGATACCACATTCACAGTTTTGGATTTGCCTCTAAATAATTTTAAAAAATTTGCCAATAAGATCCTTTAACAAATAGTATATTATAATTTTGAAGATTATTTCAGCAATAAAAATGTTTTGACTTGATTCCTGTTGCACACAGGCAAAATTTAGACATTGCTACCTAGAAAATTATATTTAAATGTGTAACCGCTGAGTTTCTTGCAGGTTTCTGCTCAGATTTATTACCATTGGACTGACTACTAACTGAATAAATAATATTTTGACAGGTATAATTATAATCCAAATATGCCAAAACATAAAAAGAAGGGCAGATGGAATAAAAATGCTCAAAGAAATAACATGTACCAGCCACATAATCAATGGTATCAAACCTCAAATAATTCCAGAGCTTATTGGGAATATCAAATCTCTACATTCCACAATAATTATAATCAGTATTACAATAACCCTGCTCCTTCATATGCTCAATACAATTATAATGAAAATGAAAATTCTCATGTATTGGAAGAACAGCCAATAGAAACATTTTCAAACACAGATTATATTAATCATGATTCAAATGACTATACAGATGCAAAATTATCAGAGGAACAATCAAAAAAGGTGATAACTAAAGAGAGTTTATATGAAGATAGTAGCCAGTTTTATTCTAACAGGTGAGCTGATATATAGAAAAGCATATACACAAATTTTAAAGAAAAAAAGTAACTTCCCAGACTTTTTAATCTCAAAGATGGCTTAACAACTGTAAAATTATGTGTGCCAATGATTAAGCTAAATTACACTCTCAGACTTGTGTAATGTGATGAATGAAAAGAACATATATAAGTTTTGTAATGTTCTTAATTCTTCTTTCTAAACTACCATTGTGCTTTTCGGTGAAGGAATACATTGTGAGGAAACCTGCATATTCCAGGAGTAATTTCGGAATATGTATAGCCTATGCTTACTGTTTAGTGATCAATATGATGGGTCTATGCTCTAATAAAACCTTCTCTCCTCACTGAGGAGGAAGGCACTTTAATAGGCTGGTTATTATATTAATGAGAATTTAAAACAGGTTAATGAACCCACTTGATATAATATATTTTCTAGTAAGGGAATCAAAAATATGAAATAAACTATTTATTGAATTTTTATGAAACAAATAACCACAATCACACTATTTAAAGTTTACCTCTTGAATATTAACCAATGCAAAAATGTTGTGATTATTTTAAAAATAATATTAATTTAACACNGGTTGAAGCGACGACGACGACGACGATGCACACACTTACACATTCACACTGGATAACACATGCACATATGCATTGATTAGAATAATTTTATAGTTCATTTAATTTGTTATAAATCTTAATCGTTTTAACTAAATGTTATTGTATAATGGAACACCTAACATGCGTTTCAGCAGTTATTATAGTCACACATGTCTTGTACTATATTAATTGTTCTTAATAAATATATTTTTTTATTTCTTTCAGACCTGATGATGATACCCATTCCAACAGCACAAATACATCCAATTGGACTGATTCATTTTGGCATAAACATGGTAACACTAGCACATATGAATCAGCTGGTACATCAAGTGGTACCAGTAGTAGGGTTCCTCGGAAGAAGCAAAATAAATTGGAAAGGACTTTGGACAAGATGCTTTCAAAACCAGCTGAAATGAGCAAAGGTAAAAGGTAAGACTTTCATAACAGCTACACTGTGTTATTATGCTCAGAATTTTTTAATAGTACCACCAATTTTATTTTGTGTAACCAAAAAGAGTGAACTACACAAAGTTCAATACAAGAAATAAAAACATATTTGTAATGCATTACATTAGGGTAAAGATGGTGCCGAAATCATTTGTCAGGTTAAGTCGAAACATTCTTTTACAAAAGGCATATTATATTGTTGAAGATCATTTAAGTGACGAAATTGTTTGTAACTGATTCCAGTTGCACACAGAAGCAAAATTTTATACATTGTAACATACAAAACTATATTTTAAAGAAAAATGCTGAGTTTCATGCCAATTCCATTGCAGCGGAATCAACTTTCCAAAGCTGTTGTAGATTTTTTACCAATGGACTAACAACCGACAATCCAAAAGTGCTTTTTAAGGACACTTGAATAAATAACGTTTTGATTTTGAATGATGGACTTTCTTTCATATGTTTAATTTTTTTATTCTGTGATAACTATTTATTTAATACAAAAGTAATATTTTTTTTATCAGTTTACTTGAAAAAATGGGATGGCAAGGGGGTGGACTGGGTAGAGATGGCGATGGAATTATTGATCCTATCGCTCCAAAGGCCACTTATGTAAGTACAAAAGGCTTCTCAAGCGATAAATATTAACAATGGCGAAGTAAAGCTATTTTCAAGCTGACTCAACCATAACACCATTATACTTGGAATAATAGTGTGTAATATTTTTAAAGTAAATCTTGGGGAGTAACCTGGTGAGAGTGAAGACGAAAGTAGTAAGTGCGTTACGAAAAGTGTTACCGGGCGAGATACGGACGGCGAACATAATAAATTTAAATATATGTATGATTGGTGGATGATATGGCGGTCCTCTCAACTCCCTTTTATCCAGATTAGACTGTAATTACTTATTTTTATTAAATTACAGGCCGTTAGAACTGTGGGCCTTGGCCATCCCACAGAGAAGGCGGAAAAATTTAAACTACCCGCAAACAAAAAATCCGCGAAATGCCCAGAGTTCAAAGGAAACTTCCGCAGAAATGTATTACTATATATCTTGGAGTTTGTGAAGAACGACACGCAGATTGAATTGCATTTTGAGTCTCGGCTCTGGAAGGAAGAGAGGAAACAGATACATCAACTAGTGGAGAAAATAAGGGAGTCTGAGGATTTGGAGGACTTTGAATGTTTCAATGAAGAAGATCTTGAATTAGTCAAGGACATTTGGGTGAATAGTCTTTATGCGTTATGGACGGAGAGTGAAGGGGAAAACGTCGATCGGTAAGAGGAAGATGAAATTATTGTTCAAAATATAATCAGTTATTAAATAAACGATTGAAAAATATTAATATTTAACTGTTAGAAACTCTCTAGATCGCACTAGATATCATATGATTTTCATGTCATTTTTTGTCTAAAAATATTATAGTAGATTGTAAAAGATTTTTGTATAACCCTTAATTCAATGGAGTTTTTTGTAACAAAAAAAAAAAACGGATTTTTTAATTTCGATGAAAACTGACATTTTAAGTGTTGCCATTATTCAAAAATTATTTGACATATAAAACTAGACTATTGAACGAAATTAATTTCTTTGCAGACGAATTTGTATATATAAAGAAGCACCAGCTCATATATATTTAGTTACTCCAAATGATTTAAAAGATATAAGCGAAGAAAATGAAGAACTTATAAAGGATGAACAAGATAAACAAAATTGTGACGCTAAAGTAAATAGTGAAATAATTGATTTGAGTAATGATTGTGAAAATGATAAAGAACATAATGGTATAGGTTGTCGGCAAACAACTAATAATGATGTACTGAAAAATGAAATAACAAAAGGCACTAATAATTATGTAAAAAAAGGTAATAGTTTCGGTTTGAGTAATAAAGAAACAAATTTCATTAATAAGACAGAAAATTTTAGTCATACAACAAATGAAATAAATAGTAAAGGTGTTGATGAAGAAATTAATCCGGAAAACGTTAAAGGAACAGTTAATAAATGTGATAATAATGAACCCATAGATTGTGAAAATTATACAAATGAATATAATTTAAATGATATTGACACACAATACGTAAAAAATAATGAAACGGCTAAATCGCAAGAAAATGATTTTGCAATTAACAATAAAACTGATAACGAAACTATTTTCGATAAATTGTTGAGATATTTCAAGGAGTTTTCCGATGATAAAAATGTTACACAATTCAGGTTTCTCGGACCTTTTAATGGAGAAGAATTAGATGCTGTGAAATTGTTCTTCGATATTTGCCGTAGGAATGACGATACTCAAAGTATAGAAAAGACAGAATTACTTAAAGTATTTGATGAGAACATATTGTACAGATTCGAAGTCCAAGAAGATATTAATGGAAGAACTTTGTAAGTATAATGTGAATGTAATTTAAAACCGACTTTCGATTTGGTAATATCACATTAACCCTTTCGCTGCGGCGCCATTTTTTCACGACGTAGGACAATGTCCTTGATATCAATATTGGAAATCAAGCATATAGTAAACCACAAATACAAAATTGTTAATATAATAGATAAACTTTTAATAAAGATATATATAATTTCCGTATAAATCGACAAGAATTAACACTATAATTATATTTTGTTGATGAAAAGATTGACTTAAACGGCATTATATTAAAAATTTGTTAACACAGTATACTATGTTTTTGCTTTCCTGTATCGATATTATATCACAACAAAAATGTTCGTTCACTGTGGTTGACGTAATATTATGTCTTCAAAATGACATAGTTTGTTCACGTTGATGCAGCGAGTCATCATTCTAGCCCCGCCCCCTAACCACTATATTCTTAACGCGAACAAACTGTAGTCAATAATCAATGTTGTAAGCAATAAAAAACAATTTGTGCAAAAGAAAGAAATAATCGTAAATTTTTTATAAGCATTTTCTAAAGTTAATAACACTGATCTGTTCTGTGATTTCGGGGATCCATCCAGTTTTTCTTCGATTGTCTTAGATGGTGTTTCCCTTCGAGTCTGCTCAGATTTCCGTTACCTCGGCTCTATCTTCCAAAACGACGGCGGCATTGACCGAGATGTTACTAGCAGGATAAATGCAGGTTGGATGAAGTGGAGGCAGGTCTCGGGAACAATTTGCGATGCCAGAATGCCCCTTAAACTAAAGGGGAAGATTTATAAGACGATCGTAAGACCTGTCATCCTGTATGGATCAGAGTGCTGGGCCACCAAAGGGGAGAATGAAAGGAAATTGCATGCAGCGGAGATGCGAATGTTGAGATGGATGTGTGGAGTGACAAAATTGGATAAGATTAAGAATGAGTATATTAGAGGAAGTGTGAAAGTAGCACCAGTGACCGAGAAGTTAAGGAGTGGAAGGTTAGCCTGGTATGGACATGTAATGAGAAGGGAGGATAGCCATGTATGTAAGAGGGTCCTAAATATGATGGTAAGCGGCAGGGCCGGGAGAGGGCGACCAAAAAAAGTGTGGATGAATTGTGTGAAAGAGGATATGTGTATAAAGGGTGTGAATGTAGAAATGACAGCGGATAGAGTGAAGTGGCGAAAGGAAACATGCTGTGCCGACCCCACCTAGTGGGATAAGGGCAAGAAAAACAACAACAACATATAACAAGAATGTATTTTTGCTGCACTTAACAGAGTATAGTGATCAAGACCTCTCGTGTACGAGAACCGTCTTTATAACTGACCGCTCAGTATATGTGTACGAGTTTTAAAGACGAAAGACAGCGCTACAGTCGCTTTTCAGCCAATATATATGTAGGATATAGATAATTTAATTTTGTTTCTTTTTTTTTTACATTTCATGTACCTAAACTAATTCTGTATTTAAGCTACTTTCTTTTTTTCTATTGGCTGAATAAATGATTTATTTATTTATTTAAATATTACGTCATTCGTAGCGTAAAACGTTTTAGCTAAAACGTAATAAAACGCCAACCGCAGCGAAATGGTTAAACAAATTTTAAACGATTTTTGAAAGAAACTCGATTAAAACTTAAAATAATATTTGTTCTTTTTTTGTTACAGCATAAAAAAGATAGATAGACACTGCGATGTATAGTCTCGAGATAATATTCTCTGATGTTGTTTAACTTATAAATATGACTATCATATTAAATTTATTTATAATAACAGTTTTTTTTATTTACTTTTAACGCTAACGTTAGTTTTTATAACACCTACTTTCTTTGTAAAAAAAAAAAAACTATTATTTTAATGTTTCCTTTTTGTTTTATAATTAAAAGTGCTTTTTTTACAATATACTGATATAAAATAATAATTAGTGATTTGTGTTTGTTGTTGTATTGGAATCAATGGCATTATGATGAAATGTTTTAATAAGGGATGTGCGAATAGCGTTCGAATCGAATATTAAAATATCTCTGGGTTTTTTTTAGGAATACATTGTACTTCGTCTGAAAGTGAAAGGTTATTATCCACAGTTGGTGATATTGTATCTGATAAACGAACCTCATTATCATCCAATTCGTATTTATTATTTTAAACAAAAATTTTTAGCAAATTTTCAAATTTTTTTTTTTTAGAATATTGTATTTGCTACGATATAATTTCAAATATTTCATTCTCTTTAAAATAAAAGAAACTGTACTCACCGGCATATTTAGCGAACATAACTATTTGTGTAAATATATTACTTGATTTCAATAAAATGTATATAGATTTAAATTTATATTTGAATGTTAAAAATAAGAAACACTGTATGAATTATAGTCGTAAATTCACTGATAACTTTTAATAGTTTACGAATAATTCCAATCGAATATTAACATTCGATTAGGAATGAATAATTTGTAAGTTCAAATTATTCGCACACCCCTAGTTTTAATATAAAAAAAAATTTTTTTAGACTATTTACTACCTAGTGTTCTATTCATGAACATATATATGTCGGAGTGCAGTTGTCTGTGGAACACTGGCGCCATCTATCTATTGGCGTGGGACAGAGACCTATGTCGTGAGCCGGTGGTTCTCGGGTGACGGTCCGCCAGAGCGGTCGACTATTGAAACTGTCGCGTTCCTAGCTATTATTGTTAATTAGTTTGTGTAAATTGATATCCGGAACATTAAGTGATTGAACATTATAATCTGAGTTAATTAATAAAGTGTTTGATTGCACCAACATTACCCACCAAAGCACACAGTGTGGAATTATGGATGCCACTAATGACAATGTCGACGGAGAACCCTACGCCCCTATGCTTTATGCTTCCTCTTCTCTCTTATTCTCCGACATATATGTTTTCTATTTTTAATGGTATTTAAGATTTTAATATGACAACACAACAATGCTTGCCTCCATCTTGTTTTAGTATCTTCAAAAATGTTACAAATAATAGCAAATCAATTAAAAAGGTTTACAAAGGCGCAGGATATTGTTTAATAAAAATATAAAATAAATAAACAAACTTTTTAGCAAAATGTATTAAAACAAAAAAGGTTTTTTTTTTTTAAATAAATATATGAAAAGATCTTAACTTTCATTCAATGGAGTTATTAAACCAGTGACTAATTTCAGTTGGCAATGCCTTGAAGGTCTTAACGGCTTCTCTTATATCGTCCAAAGGCACAGCCAGGGCATACAACTTGTATTCCTTCTGCACCCTACTGGTAGTCGTATCGCTAGCACTATGGATGGAATCAGTAGACTTCACTGGCATTATTATTTCTAGCTGTTGTAAGTGCTCGAAGGCTTTGAGAACCACTGGACGTGGTACCGATTGGGATGAAGAATTCGCGTTTGCAAATTTCGTGTACCTAAAAATGGGATATAACATCATATTAAAGTCCCAATGTTGTGAGTAACTTGGGTATAAGGAAACATCAACATATTTTGTAATTACTAAAATATTATGAAGATACCTTTTTACGTGAGCTTTCAATAGATGGCGCTGTAGAAATTTTCGCAGTGATTAATATAAGTAAGAAATAATTTTCCATATAATGTAATATAGACAATTCAGCTCTATTCCTACTATTAGCTCACACTCTCTATATACATCATGTGCAAATTTTCAATCGTTCATAAAATACTATTTATTCATCTACTCAATTTGAAATACATTTTTTTTACTTTTAATGGATGAAATATTATGTTACTAGTTTGTGGTTTTGAAATATTAATGCTATATTTATTTGGCGTACAATTGAACAGCTCCATCTGTGCTGATGATCAGCACAACATGAGCGTACAGTTCGTTCGCGTTAAGTCATTATTCTAGCCCTGCCACTGACCAATCAATTTTTTTCAAATTACAATATCACTTCAACCGTGTACTTGACCTTGTAATTTGATTGGTTAAGGGGCAGGGCTAGAATGACGACTCACTGCGTTCTTAACGCGAACAAACTGTAAAATAATTGTTTTTATTGATTTGGTGAATAATGACTGTAAAAAGAATATTTTTTATATTAAATAAAAGTAAGTAAGTAGCAGCCCATTAACGTCCCACTGCTGGGTACAGGCCTCCTCACTCCTAGTAGCGAGGGTTAGAGCATAGACCCACCACGCTGCTCCACTGCGGATTGGCAGGCATAGTACACAAGTGCACTCTCTATTCCTTCACTCTTATAGTCCTATGTGACACGACCGGAGAGAGATCAGGCGCATATATATTATATATTAAATAAAAACCTTTAAATCAATATAATTACTAACCTGTGGAGAACCATTTCGAAGTTCATCGGTTGCCCGTCAAATATCTCCATCCCGTGCATCATAGCGATGACCAGAGACAACTCTAGTATAGATAACGATTGGAGGAGCTTCACTCTATGCTCTGGTGACACGGAATTGTCTATGATCGTCAAAAAATCCACTGGATCTATATAAGGTTTGTTTGGTGACAGATTGGATACTGTTTGAAACTAAAATATAACGATTAGATTATTTTATAAATAGATCTGATCACATCGTCATTTACATTGCAGATAATCCAGAAGTTATTTGTATATACAACAAGAGACCACACCATAAAAAGAATTTTACACGTATTTGGCAAAAATGTTTGGATTTTAATCCATCTCCGTATACAGGTTCAATCATTTTATATGTAAAATGTCATAAACGTTAAAGTCTTTGATAAACGAGTAACTACAGTTTCTTGTCTGTATATTGTCGGTGTATATTTTTAATTTGAATATATTCTTTTATTATAATGACTCAATATATAGACGATAATTTAGAATTATCAAATATACCATTCTTATATTCATTGCAATATATGCAAGATTACTTGGACGATAGAAACGCGTGGGATTGAACGAACTGCTCTAATTTGAATTGAAATATATTAAACTAATATGATATTGTAATGATGATGGTAACGAAAAAACAAAATACCCGACTGAGTTCGTTGTGGGTTCTTCTCGGATCAGGGCGCAAAGGAAGCCTCGTAACTTTAGATTTTAAGTCGTTCTTGAATACTATCATGAGACGTATATTAGAATCAGAGTGTGGGAAAAAAAATATATAATTTGACGATTCAAAAGTGAATACAAGATATTTTGATTTGATTTATATGGCTGATAATGGCATAAAATCTAAAGTTACGAGGGTTTTTTCTTTAGACGTGTTGTGAACGCGTGACGAAAGCGTTACGAAAACTGAGATCGGGCGAGGCGAACATAATAATTTAAATATTTGTATAAAGTTTACAAATATTTAAATAATTATATATATAATGTGATATACTTGAGAATGGTGCAGAAAAAACATCTATTCCGATTTAAAACATCATATTTTTAAAACGCTTCATAAAAATTACATTACTAAAAAGAACCGGCAATGAAACACAAAATGAAAACCAGCTCGGGTCAACGACCGCTAACGAACGCTAACTAGCTGCAGGCTGCGCCGGCCGTTGACCCGAGCTGAGACATCAGCTGATTTTGATTGTGTTTCATTGCTGCCTTTTTTTTTGTAAGGCAATGTATTTTTTATGAAACTATCGCTTCATTTAGCTGCACTAACATATATTATGGATGGAGCTGTGGGCTCTTCTCAGAAGAGCGCACGAAGAAGCCTATGTGACTTTGGATTGTAAGACTTTCTCTAAAATCATCACTGATCTGATGATACTTTAAATGAAGTATCAGAACGTGATTCAAAAGTTCTATATAAGCTTGAATAAAGATTTTTTGAATTGAAAGCATAAAACCATATATGGTTTTAGGAGACCGCTTACGAAAACGTAGACAGACGATAGTACCAATGACACCTTTGACAAAGCAGTTCGTTGACCCGTGCCTACGAGTTTCTCGTTTAATTTAGCTACACTTTAAAATTATATATTTCTAAAAATCAGAATCGATTTTTTCTTCATCCCATCAAAGGTGGCATTAATACTATCGCCTGTCTTCGTTTTCGGAAGTGGTCTTCTAATACCTTTAATATTTAGATGCCACCATTTATCGTGTCTCCTACATGTTAATATTACGACTCACGATATGTGGTAGGTTATATATACATGTCTCATTGGTCTAGTGGTTAGCATGTTCGACTACAGACATGAGGTCCTGGGCCGGGCCAATTCAAAAATCAATATTGAGTTTTCTATTAAGATTTTCTCAATATTTGCCCGAAGTTGGGAAGTTGGCGGTGTGATCCACCCCCCTGCCTCGGAGAGCACGATAAGCCGTCGGTCCTGCGCCTGATCTCTCTCCAGTCGTGACGGATTCCCGTCACATCGGACTATGAGAGTGAAGAAATAGAGAGTGCACTTGTGTACTATGCCTGTCAATCCGCAAGGGAGCAGCGTGGTGGGTCTATGCTCTAAAAACCCTTTCTCATGCGAGTGAGAAGGCCTGTGCCCAGCAGTGGGACGTTAACGGGCTGCTACTTACCTTACCTATGTAAACATGTGTGTTTGTTTTGTTATAGTCTTAATAATCCATCCATCAACTTATAGCACTATTTTCAATTAGGTTTTTAGTGGAATAACAAATATTTTCTTTAATATATTATAGTGACAGGTCAAATAGATCCAAAAGTTTCGGTTTAAAGAGACTCACCAAAATATCCTTAAAAATTTGCTCGTTGACTGTATAATAACATAATTTCTCCAAAGAATCCAGTACTCTCTGGTCTTCTAGCAGACCTTCAATATGAGCATTCCAGTCCTCCAGGTAATTGAATTCCATATTATGGAATTGCTTTGGGTCAATCCTACATTTTTGTAGAATCTGTTCTGGTATGGAATATTGCATTTTACTATTGCTTTCCATATCTTCCTCTAAATTTATGAAGAAATAAAAAAGAAATTATATATAATACAACTAATTTTCGTTATATACTTATAAAGCAGTAGTATAAAGTGATCACGACTGATGATAAGAGATCATACAGTCTAAGATGGAAGCCCGCTAAACTGGTAAGAGGTGATTCATCTCTTGTGGTTTCTACACAGCATCAGTACACAAATCTTTTCTCCCAACAGTCCAGAATCAGACAAATCAGAAATTGCAATTTCTAAATTCACCCTACAGGGGATCGAACCCGGCACCACTGCACCAGCGGAGCCGTTAAACACGATAACACATAACTATAATTGTCTCCAAACCTATATGTAGATTAGATTAGATGATTTGTAACGTACATGCGCACTAATAACCAGGGCCGGATTTAAAGGCGAGAAGAGGCCCCCTCCTTGACCACAAATTATTTTCAATTTTGCTAATATCGGACAACGTACGTAAATGATGTTACAAATATAAAAATGTATTAGTTAGATATATATTCGTTGTAAAATCTTTAAATTGTTTAGATTATGAGAGATAGTGAGATGATCTTAAAGATGTCCCTGGAGATCTCCGAATATACAACAGTGCTTATTTCATTTAATACAATTGAAAAATTTTTCATCATTGAATATTTGCATTGGCCCCAGAGCTGTGGCGCCCGTTCTAGAAATGAATTCCGTTTTGAATTGTCACAAGTACATTTTTGACATACTTAGCATCACGCTTCATTCCCATAGGGGTAGGCAGAGACCACGTCCTTCTACTTGTCACGATCCTTACATATCTCCTACGCTTCTTTCATTTAAAATGTCCTGGATTTGGTCCAACTTTCCCATTCACTCTTGACTCATAAATCCTTTTTGCCAGTCTCCTTTTATTCATTCTCTCTACATGCCCAAACCATCTAAGCATTCCTTTCTCAATTTTTTTTACTTTGTTATTCAATTTTAACCCACTCATACTTCTCAACGCTCTCATTTCTACCGCATTTATTTTACTTTTGTGCTTCTTCTGACATACCCAACTTTCACTACCATACAAGAGAGTTGGCACCAACACTCCTGCATGTACAGCCAGTCTGGCCCTTTGAGACACCTTCTGGCTATTCACAAAGGCGCGCAGAGCACCAGTTACCATATTCCTTGCATTCACTCTCCTTTCAATATCACTTTCACGGGTTCCATCTTATGTAAATTTAGATCCCAAGTACACAAATTCTTTCATCTCCTCCACTTGTACTCCGTCTATCAAAATATTGCCATTCATCACAGATTCATCTCATTCAAAAAGCATAACTTTCGTTTTGTTTTCATTCATTTTCATTCTATTCCTTTTCGAAGCTTCATTCATAATATTTACCATTTCCTGTAGCTTATTAGCAGATGATGCAAGTATTACTTGATCATCAGCGTAGAGTAGACATTTGATAAGTAATTCATTCATTCCATCCATGGTGACGCAACACATCCCTGTCGAACATCTCTTTCGACAGGAAACCACTCCGTGTACGCCCGTGTTTATTCTGACACAAGCACTAGAACCCTCACCACTCGATTGTAGGCCTTGTCTAAATCTATAAAAGGGCAATGAACTTTTTGCACTTTTAAATATAATGCAAAAAAAGATTTTCTCCGTTTACAGTTAAAAAAATATCCATTTTCAATTAGCTAGATTTTAATAGCCCTTTTTTATATTTATATTGGTGAATTCAAGTTTACGGCACACCTCTAAATCCGGCCCTGTATTGTAAATCCGACTATCCTAATAGGTCTCAACGAATTATGTCTTACGATAATGCATATTGTTCTCTTTCTCATGTGACGCAGACATAGTTAGCGGTGTCAGCTGATTAGAGTATAGAATAAAAAAATCAACATACCCACATATTTCTTTCCCTTTCGTTTCTTTGTATCCTTTATCCCCTTTTTAGCCAAATTTAAGGGCATACAAAGACATTGTAATAACACTTCTTTATATGTATGTACAGTCGAGTTTCCGTTATTTTCGTTTGGAAATATGAATATATGCCTGTGAGAGAACCGCGACTTCACACGCTTCTCTAACAACTCCATTACGTCGATACGATTGGTTGTGCCTTAAAAAGTATTTGGCTTTTTATTTATTTATTCATAATCCAACAGTGTTTTAAGAAATTATTACGATAGAAGATATCTATATATATATATATACTAGCTGAACCCGCAACTTCGGCTGCGATGAATGTGTTTTGGGTAGGATATTTTAATTAACGCCCCCGCAACCCCCCTTGCGGGTGGAATTGCGAAAAATCTTTTGACTCGTCACGATATCTCTGGAACCATAAGGTGTAGAGGCTTGAAATTTGGTAGGAATATTCCTTTTGCTGAATAGAGGTCAGCTAAGAATGGATTTAGCGAAATTTCACCCGCAAGGGGGGTTGCGGGGGTGTTGATTTAAAAAATCAAATGTTCACTTTAAAAACAATTCAAACTTCACATTTACAATCTATATCTTTTATGGTATGTAAAACTTGGTCAGAATTTTTATATCTATCAAAAGTAAATTTTAGGAAACTCCACCCTCAAAGGGCAGTGTGGGCATGTTTCTTATTTGTAAAACAATTTACCTTAATTAATGAAAATGCTATTAAAAAAACATTCCATGCAGACGAAGTCACGGGTTCAGCTAGTATAATATAAGCCCAATTACGTTTTATACAAGATGTTAGGAGATCGCTCCCGATATCGAAGACAGACAATAGTACTAATGACACCTTTGATGATGGGATGGAAAAAAACCGATGCTAATTAAATAAAAATGTTATTTTTCAAACGTTTTATTAACATTATTTAAAATGCACTACTTACTAAACTAACACAAACAGCTGACGCTCGGGTCAATGAACGCATGGGCGCGGCGCGGTGGTTTTTTGCACCGTCACCTAATCTAGTAGTTTCTTTTATACGCACACCGACGTCGGCCACGTGTGTTCGATGACCCGAGCGTCAGTTGTTTGAGTTTCAATGTTGGTTTTTTTTGGCAATTTTTTTATGAAACTTTAGTTTCATTTAACTAACATTTTGGCGTGTAAATAATGCTAATAAAAAGTTTTATTAAAAATTTTAACAAAAAGAGAATCGCCTTCAAAACAAACTATTCCACACAAATTAATATGCTCTAATCCCTCTATTTCTTATATTTAGAGTCTCTGTCAGTAAGGTTTTTCAATCCATTTTATTTTAAAAAAGGATGTCAATTTATTGAATAACATAGCTTGATCCTAGAAGTACATGTTTAAATCTGTTTCTTTCTAAAATAATTTAAAGCAAAACAATTTGCTATACTCTCTCAAATATGTAATAATATAAGAATTTGAAATCGTAGGTCAAACAATATATATCCTTTTATAGTTTTAAATAATAACACCTCTTATTGCAACCCCTTAGTTAGTATGTGTCGGTCATATAACGAGTTTGCTAATCTACGTATAGAAATTTTTAATGCTAGAATCTCAGTTTTCTATATGTTTAAGTAAACTTTGTAATTAAATAAATATAATTAAGATTGAGATCTGTATCAATAAAATCATACGAATAAACTAACACTTAAAAATAACACTATTTGATCATCTCTTAGTAAACATTAAAAACAATAATGTGTTGCTGTGCAACCACATAGGGTCTCAATAAGATCTACACATTTATATATTATTACAAGCTGAACCGGAAGCATTAATTTAGGCATGTTGCATTACAAATAAAAAACATACGCATAAATACTTCAATGAGTTATTTGCTGCGTATTACTGCAAAAAGCTTTTAGTACTTTTTCAGATTCTGGATTATCGCTGTACCAAATTTCAATCAATTTCATAAAACCTGTTCATAATTGACCTCTACTCGGCAAAAGGAATATTGCTACCAAATTTCAAGTAGTAATAGTAGTTTTTATTCTAAGTCATGACAAATTAAAAAAAATTCTTGCAAAAAAAATAAATTTGTTAATTAACAATTAAAAAATTAGGGTTGATCGTAGACGGGTGAAAATTTAGAGTTGCATGTATTTTTGTATGCTGTATCGTGAAAAAATGAAAACCAAAATTTTTTTCTAAAAAAAAAAAATTGAGGTGGATCACGAAAATTGGTCGAGCCGTTTCGGAGGAGTTCGGTCCTGCACACAGTGACACGAGAATTTTATATATTAGATTTAAGTATATCAAATATTGTGACCTGTTTTGGCTGGTCGCCTTAATAAATTAAAAAATGCTGTAAAAGTTACATGATACACTCAAAATTGTTTTATATGAAAAAACTTACCTAATACACACATAGGTGCTTGTTTACTGTGTGTGATATCAAACAAGTTATACAATAGTGTTTGTGTCCTTCCGCTGTGACAAAACATATCAAACTCTTCCAATATGAAAACCATGCTTTTGCATCGTCTGTCTGTACCGCTCATAAGGCAGCTTAGCAGAAAACTTAAATTCTCAGCAAAAGTACCAAAAACTCTGTCTCCAACTACATTCTCTAATTGCATCTACAATATTAACATTAGCTACAAAATTCAAAAATATAAAATGGTCTCTGGTAGAGGGAATTTTGGAAACTGCATTTGTGTAGAAACCACTGGAGGTAAATTGCCTCTTACCAGATTATCATACTACTATCTCAGAGTGTGTCATCTCTTACCATCTCCTGTGATCACTGTTAAGTGCTAACCTATTAACAATTAAAAAAAGGATTGATTTCTGAATTTAATTATTATTTTTAAACATGATACTATAATCAAAAAATATCAATTACCTGAGCTGTAATTGACTTTAGTGCTACTTTATCATCATGGTGTATGAGACCATTGAGTTTAATTACAATGGCATCATTCACTAAATCAGCTTCATTTGCTATCTGGTGTAACACTGAATTAAGCAGCTGTAACAAAAGTAAATTGTCTTTATATAGTCAGGTGTTGATCCTGCTTCTGATCATCCCCTGGGTGTGTTGGATTCCCGTCACAACAGGCTAAGTAGACTGAAGACCCGTAGCAGAGTGTTGGGTCTTGTTCTAAAAACCCTTTTTCATATGAGAGAAAGGTTGTGCCCAGGATGTTAATGGGCTTACTTAAGCAATAAATGTAAAACAGATCTGATAACTGGGTTTCCTAATGAACCAATTGAATAATGAGAAATTCAAAACTACAACTGCTCCTATGTATAAAAAGAATTAAGTATATAATCCTAATTTAGTAAGACAGTGATTCAAGTATGAACTACGAAAAAAAAGTAAAGAAATATCTAAAATTTAAGTTGTATATTTATACTCAGAGGCCTTCAATTCTAGTCATAATTTACCAGTCCCATTGGTTTTTCTGACACATTTGAGAGATCATTGAACATGGCAGCAAAAAACCATGGCCTTCTAATCTCCATTGCAACTAAGGTCTTAAAACAGTGTGCACATTTTTGAATAATTAGCAACATGATAATGTTCCACTGCCTGACTCATAATAGAGGTTTTTAAAGCATACAGCAACCACATTTTACCAATGGAAGCAGGCTATACAAATTGCATTGTACTAATTAGGCACATAAGGTTATTAAACAAGACTTAAGGATCGTTGCACAAAGGCTCTTAACGAGAATACAAGTCTATCTATTAGGCTGTCACAGTTCTACATTGAAAATGGCCCATAACTTAATTGAGATTAATCAATTTCATGAAAATTTTTGTTTGAAGTTTTAAAAATCTTTCCATCATCAGTGCTAAGAAAACCGCGCCGAAATTTTATTATTTTCTTACCTCAAGAATAATGGTCAAGAGGCTATTGGTTATTTAATAATTTAGTAAAATACAAAACTAATTTTGCTAACCGTTGTTTTACCACATCCTCGAGGACCTATAATCAAAGCCGAATGTGACTCTCCGTGTAACACTGATTTGGATATTAAGTCATAAACATGTTTTCGCTCGGTTTCGTGCTTCCGAAATGTAATGTTGTCTTCTAAGATTTTTAACTTTAGGTATTTTCGTAGAAGCTTAATTTGCATCGACGACTGATTTACGGCTGGATCGTGCATTTTTACAATTTAAAAAAACACTAACTCATTAAAATTTATAATGAAGCAGCAGTTATTGCAATACACTTCAAAATAAATAACCATGTTCGCGCCTTTTTCATGTTCAAAACTGACAATGACATTGACGTTAGGAACTCGTTCAAAAACTACTAGGTGAATAGTTTTATTGTTCAATATAAAATAACTATTTAATATTTGTAATTTAAATTAATGCACATAATATTTATTTCACTAAGTTACATAAATGACAAAATAATTTAGTTAACATGTATTAAATCATTTAGATCTTAATTTAAATATGTCTTATTTGCGTAAAGGTTATTTACCTCTTTTCATAAAACAATGTTAGTAAAACTGAAATATGAAATGGTAAAAACCAGTGTACAACAATGTAGAGTTTTATGCAATTAAAATCTTTACGCTTTAGACGCCCTATTATAAGTTCGTTCTGCGCATGTGTTGACACTCCTTGCTGCGCATTGCGTGGGTCTCATCCTCGGTACGCATCGGAATCGATACAGCACGCTACACATGAGCTGAAATGATAAGATAAAAAAATACCGACATTACGTATTTAAAAAATATAGTTCACATTCAAATATTTAACAAAGAATAATAAATATGGCTTATATAAACAGTATTCAAAAAACTTTAAGGTTTTTATAAATTATTTCCAGACTATGAGTAATTTCAAAACCAAGACAAAATTATAATCAGTATTTTTTACAAATCTATATTGTTTAGTAAGTGTATATCTATTTTATATTGTTATGTAATATTAAAAATCTTCGGACCTATCTTCAGATATGTCATAATACTTTGAACGCAACAAGCTTGAAATACATTCTTCTCGCTCTTACAATTACTCTTTATTATTCCATCCTTTTTTGACCTTAAACTCCGCAGTTACAAACGTGATAAATTGAGGTTCCCTATTTCTATAAATAGACACAATTTTACTACTTATTAATAAAACGTTGGACCGTTGATTTTTCGTCGAATAAACTCTAATATATAGTGATGTGTTCTTGTTTATGTTCAGAACTTGTGTACAGCAATATTAAGCCGCTCAGCCTTCCTTTGTTTTCGAAATTATAACATTGTGTACAATTTCGTGATGTGTAATAGCAATAATCAGTTTTTTTCCGAGTGAAACAGTTTTTGTGATCATTTTTCAAAATAGCGAGATGTATTTTTTAAAGATGTGCTGCAGGTTCTAAACAGCTCAATATTCTTTTTAATTTTGCACATATCACGAGCAATAAATAATCACAATGTAATTTGTATAATATTTTCAATAAATACTGGTGTGATGTCGCTTTCATTGTGTAATAGGAGTTAAAAAAATATTTAACACACAATCACCATTGCTTTACGCTTAAAAATTGTAAGTTTGCATAGATTTAATAGTTTTTCTGCTATTTTATATTTTTCCTTTAAGTTGCATAAAACACTTCTCATTTATTTTAATATAAACAAATAAATAATAATAAAAATTGTATTATAAAACAATTACAATAACTTTGAAAAATTTATTTCAGCACGTTCAAAAACATAAATTTGAGCGAAACAAGGTTTTATTAATATCGTAAGAGAGAACTTAACAGTACCTAGGTATATCAAACAATAAATTATGACTTCCTGTTAAATTAGTCTGTAGTGACCTCGCTTTTGTCTCGTCTTGATTTTTTTCTCGCATGTTTATTTTGTTTCTAATTCTATGTGTTTAGTTAAAAATGAAAATGAATAAGACAGTGTAAAATCTTCTACCCTTTTTATATATTAACAGTATTGCATCAAAACGTAAGTTTCTTTATTTGTAGTCTTTGTGTATTAATTTTTGATAAGGTACACATTTATTTATTTTATGTTTATCGTACAAGCAGTAATTCATTGAAATACGATTAATGTAACGTTATGTTATATAGTTGTTTTTCCTTTTTTCTTCAACTATGTATCTACCTAGGTTTTATTACGTATTAGTATAGTTACAATAATATATTCATTATAATTTGATAGTATTAATTTTAGTAGGCGAGATACATAAAACTATATTTTAGTAGTTCACACAGTTGTATATATGTTATGGTTCCTGTATTGTTTCTATTTTTTATAATTATTCAGGTCAAAATAATGTTCTATATATATACTAACTGCCCAGCAAACGTTGTTTTGCCATATAATTACTATTATCGCCAATAAAAAATAGGGGTTGGTGATAGAAAGGTTAAAATTTAGGGTTGCATGTATTTTTGTGTGCTGTATTACAAAAAATTAAAAATAAAATAATTTCAGGGTGAACAACCCTGATTACCTAGGGGTATGAAAAATAGATAGTAGCTGATTCCTATACTGCTGATAGATCTACTGAATACCCATATAAAATTTGGTACAAATCGGTAAAGCCGTTTCAGAGGAGTATGGTAACTAACATTGTGACAGGGAAATTGTATGTATATATATATTATGTGTATATATATATATATATATATATATATATAACCATGTATACATTGGGTTCAATTTCTTTCCCAAATTTATACCTTATGGTAAAAGTATATTGATATAAAATTATTAGTCAAGAAGTCATTCGGGTTATCTTATGTTAACTGATTACAATATCTCAACTACATATATACAGAATAACAATATTTTAGGACCTTGTAGACATTTTTCCAGAAGGAAGTTAATATGTTATCTGGATTGATTTATTGACTAATTTTACTATAAACTTATTGTTTTGATTTGAGTTGCAGTCATAAATGATATCCCTGTTTTGGCTTTTATTATTAAGGTTATTAAGTCAAACTTTATATTGGGTTTTCTATTTGGTCAAAGTGAGGAATTGGACTGTTTTCATCATTCATTTTTTTCCCTCCTGATCACTATCTGTGTATGTCGTGTTTGATGTCCCATCACCATTAAAAAGTAAAGGAACAGAAAGTGCACTTGTGTTTTTGCATTATAATATGTCTTGCACAAATTGCTAAACTCCCTCATGTCATTGGCCACTGTGGAATTTTAGTTAAGCTATGGAATATTATTATAGGGGTGATTATGTATGAGAAAGACAGAATCGCTGGAGCAGAGGTGCGAGTACTTGCTTTGCTAGTAGAGGTTTCAAGTTTGATCCCTTGTTGGGTGAATTTAACAAATTGCATTTTTTAATTTGTTTGAGTCTGGAAAGGTTTTGGCAGTGGCATGTTATCACCCTACCAGCGAAGGTGTATTGCGAAGCTAGAACTTGTGTTCTGGTATGCTGTGTTGAAAGAATAAGCAGTAGATTACAGCTTATCAGGGTAGCACAATTTCATCTTTGACTGTATCATTACTTATCATCAGTGATCACAGTCACGAGCTAACCTGTCAAATAAAAACAAAAAGATCCTTTAAGGTTGACATGTATATGCCACTTCAATGGGCTTTATAATCTGTTAAATTGCAGAACTTATTAGTTAATAAGTAATAAATTGAAATCTCTTAAGCGTTTAGGCGAGCTTTTGAAAAATATTTCAAATTAACTAAATGAATAAGGAATGCTTTATTAATGATTGAAAATTTGAACAATATATAAATAGGGAGAGTCAAATATTACTAAGAAAAAATTGCTGAAGAAAAAGAAATATGTTTTGATTTCTTTTTAGTAAATGGATTGCAGTACAGTAGATTCAACTTCATAATTCACAGAACTATTGTACTTGTCTTTTAAGAGTTAAGGTAATTGTGAGTCACTAGGAATTATACCAATCACTTAATGATGAACTCAGCCAGATAACCATTATCCAATTTAAAACTTCGTCATATAAATTAGAAGACTGTAAGCAAGGTATTTGCGATAGATAGGGATATACATGTGGAACATATAATGATGATATTAAAAGGAACCTAACTGAGTTACTTGTGGATTCTTTTTAGAGTGGTGCAAAGGACCACTAAACTCACTGACTCATGGTAAAAATATCCAAATTTCAGAATTTATCTGAAATTTACCAAAATTACTACTATATCCTAACATTCTTATAGGATAAGGCGGGTGAAACTGAGGAGAACAGTTAGTGTTACTTGACTGTTTGAGTATGTGAATAGGATGGTATATAGTACAAATTTTGTTGTTCAAATAATACGTTTATTTACTGCACAGATCTTTATGCATATAATTACATTCATTGATGCACTTGGCTTAACACTAATAACATTTTGAGGAAGTATTTAATTTTTTCTCGTTGTTCATGCAAAGTGAAATCTGCTTGAGGTCAAAATCATTGATACAAGGTTGTGTTCTGTTTGATAATACAGTAAATTATTTATTGCAAGTATATTTAAGTGCTACATATCTAATTGATATTTAAAAAAAAAACAGTTTTATGATGCCAATTATATTTAGGTATAGATTATTTTATAGATGCTTCTGCCTAAGCCTTGCTTTGATGCATTAATATATTATCTTGACATGCTTATTTTGTTTCTATGTACATATATAGTGTGGTGTAATCTACAAAGTAAGGGAAAGAGGTATTTTGTTTCAATTATCACTTCTTGTTTATATATATGTTCTATAATGAAAATTTATTGTATATCTAAAGAAAGTCTATGAATGTTTACACCAATGTTGCCCAACCTTTTTAGGACTTGTCCCACCTGAACATTTTTTTTAAATTTCATAGCGCAATACATAAAGTAAAAAAATTGATTTGTTCTTTTAAAAAATATAAAGTTTTGGGAGGAAATCACTATGAAATTGTTATCAAAACCTAGTAAGTACAAATTCTAAACATGAATGATAAAGTGAAATCCAAATTCAAACTAATTTTAATATTGATTTTTCGATATTTAGTGTGACTCTTGCCACCTGACTTTGAATTGACCTGCCTTAACCATCTAGTTTCCCCTTGTGGGATGTGGGCCATGGGCTTCACTTTGGGAAACACTGGTTTAAACTGATTATATACGAAAATATATATTTCTTAAATGTCACCAATTAAAATATTCTTCGAAACGCTTAGGTCCCGGGGTCCTACCCTGGGGTTAATGGTGAGCTGAATGATTCTCTTAATTAAACTTTTAACTGACGATTGTGAAGTCACTCCTAAGTTATCTTATTCTTAGTTATTATATATTTATCATGTTAATAGTTTATAAATGTTTAAAGTAAAAATATCTCAATTGTCTATGTGCAATTTGTTTTATATTTAATAAAAAGTATGTATCCATATTACCACATATTATTTAAGTTCATTGTTGAGAAGAAGGGTAAACTCAGTTACACTAGTTAGGCCATAAGGGGAGGGGGACCTAAAATGATTCAGCACCACTGGACTAGGTCAATGTTTAATTGAATTATAACAATGTAAACAAGTCAATTAAACGATAAAAGAAAATAAAAGCTTTCTTTCTTATCTATTAAACGTTTGTAGATTTAAAAAAGTTAAAAATGCGTGCGTATAAAGCACACATGTCAGAAGTGAAACTTCTTTAGGAAACTCATTATTAAGTTTATATTTCTACAAATCTAAAAGTTTTGGTTTCCGAAAATTAGACGAAGGGAAAAAGGAAGATATGTTAACATTTTAATTGTCAATCCAAATGTTGAAAATTAATACAAACAATTTATTGGAATCTCAAATGACGAATTGTAAAAAAATATGCCACGTGTCTTTTGTCAATATTAGAAATTATTAATAAAATTTTGTTTATGAATTTAAAATTTACTGAAGATAATTCATGAAATATTTCTATTTTATACTAGTAGACCCGATAGACTTCGTTCTGTCAAAAAGTATTGGAATGTGGCAGATTTCAGTTTTATGAATGATTTTTCGAAATTAAATTACAGCAGTACTAAATATCTATAGCTCTTTCATTTTGTGACTATTCAATTTGGTCGGGTTGAAACTATTCAATTGATTTTGAACTTTGTGCATCGGAAATAAAGTGCAAATTGACTCATTGACGTTAGGAACACACATACATTGCTTAGACAACATTGAGTACTTGTAATTTATTATGAACTTTATTGAATAGCAATAAAGGTCAAATTGACTCTACATTTTAGTTAGAAAACGTTTGTATGGGAAACGGAACATTTAAGAAAAATACTTACCAACACATTTTGCGATTCATTTTTATATTACAGTTTATTTATTATGACGAGTGACATATTAAAATGCGAAATGTTATTTGTAAATATTAAAACTACCTAACCTTCAAACGAATTAGCATAAACACCGCTGCACATGTTCGTGACACTAATCACGCGTTTCATCGGTTAAAATTTTACCCACATGCGCCTAAAGAAGTTTCACTTCGAAAAGATCCGCTGTAGTTTTTATGGAATTTTCTGGATGCATTCCTGACTGTATACGAGAAATATGTTATGGCTACTTGGATAACAATCATTTGATATCATCGTTGGCAATTTCAGATGTATCGCAATATAGTTGTAGTAAAACGCCGCAATAATGGAGGAACAGGCGTGTTTAGTGCGAACCCGCTCGGATTCTGAGAGCTCCTCGAAACTGGGAAGCTTCGGATCGCTCTCGCAATCCTACAGCATGACATACAACGACAGCAAAGTCAACGTGTCTGGTGAGTTTAAGTTATCAACCACGGAGACCTTGTTAGGCAAATAAATCCTTACGAACCAAAAAGTTTATTGCGCTTTTATAGATTTGGAAAAGGCCTACGATGGAGTGGTGAGGAATGAGGTGTGGTCAATGTTGTATACGTATGGGGTAAGCAGTAATCTGATTCAAGCATTGAAGTCTCTCTATAAGGGTTCTAGTGCCAGTGTCAGAATAAATGGGGCGTACACGAAGTGGTTTCCCGTCGAAAGAGGTGTTCGACAGGGATGTGTTGCGTCACCATGGCTGTTCAACCTATTCATGGATAACTGTATGACAGATTTAATAGAAAGTATGTATGGGTTAAGAATTGATGAATTACTCATCAAATGTTTACTCTACGCTGACGATCAAGTAATACCTCTGTCATCCGCTAATGAGCTACAGGAGATGGTAAATATTATGAATGAAGCTTTGAAAGGGAAAGGAATGAAAGTGAATGTAAACATAACGAAAGTTATGCTTTTTGAAAGAGATGAAAGAATTTGTATACTTGGGATCTAAATTTACAAAAGGTGGAACAAGTGAAAGTGATATTGAAAGGAGAGTGAATGCAGGGAATGTGGTAAATGGTGCTCTGCCTTTATGAATAGCCAGATGGTGTCTCAAAGGGCCAGACTGGTTGTACATGCTGGAGTGTTGGTGCCAACACTTATGTATGGTAGTGAAAGTTGGGTATGGAAGAAGAAGCACAAAAGTAAAATAAATGCGGTAGAGATGAGAGTGTTGAGAAGCATGAGTGTATTAAAACTGAGTGACAGAGATAGAAATAGTGTGATAAGAGAATGTTGTGGTATAAAAGATGATGTAGTGACTAAAATTGAGAAAGGTATGCTTAGATTGTTTGGGCACGTAGGGAGAATGAATGATAGGAGTTCATTAGATTCATTGGTTTAATATATTTTTAATTCATAATTATATGAAAATATTAGCCTTCTGCATCCCTTCTACATAAACTTCAAGTGTGGGCAATTTCATGTTCCACATAGTAAAGTTGCTTGGTCTCTCGAGGTACGGAAGGCGGGTCGGGGGATGCGGGTAACCCCTCCAACATGGCGAACGTGCCACCAGAGAATCCGGAGGGAAACGAGTGTGGAGAACTACTTGATTACAACGACTCTAGCGTGCTCGAACAATTCCACGAGGACGCCTTGCGACAGGCAAGTCGTCTTTTCACTTTTATTTATTGAGTACGGATACAAAACATTTTCTTTATGGCTGACAGTTTAGCGTTTGACTGTGCTCTTACCTGATGATGCTGTTTAAGATGGAAGCGCGCTAATCTGTTAAGAGGCGATATACTCCTTACGGTTTCTACACAGCATTGTACAGGAACACAAATCTCTTTGTTACATCTTTTGCTGGTAGGGTGGTTACTGGCCACGGCCGAAGCCTCCCACCAGACCAGTAAGTAAGTAAGTAGCAGCCCTTTAACGTCCCACTGCTGGGCACAGGCCTCCTCACTCCGAGGAGCGAGGGTTTTTAGAGCATAGACCCACCACGTTGCTCCACTGCGGACTGGCAGGTATATAGTACACAAGTGCACTCTCTATTCCTTCACTCTCATAGTCCGACGTGACGATCCGATACGACTGAAGAGATCAGGCGCAAGACCGACGGCTTAACGTGCTCTCCGAGGCACGGGGGTGGATCACACCGCCAACTTCCCAACTTCGGGCAAATATTGAGAAAATCTTAATAGAAAACTCAATATTGATTTTTGAATTGGCCCGACCCGGAACTCGAACCCAGGACTTCGTGTCTGTAGTCGAAAATACTGACCACTAGACCAATGAGGCAATTTACCAGGCCACCAGACCAGACTGAGACAAATTAGAAAATACAAATTCCTAAATTCTTGCTACCGGGGATCGAATCCGGAACCTCTGCTAGCAAGGCGAGTGCTCACACCACTGCGACAGCGAGGCCGTCAAAAGTTCATCAAGTTCGACTTGATGATGCAACAGTGTAAACAAGGATTTTTTGCTACGATAACATGGATGCCTTGTCGACCGCGTTGTCTTAATATGCATATGGACACGGGAGCCGTGTTCAAGGCGTTCAACGTGTTCAATGTTGATCTTGGTTTCGAATTCATAAAATATTTGTTTTGTATAGCACATTTATCAAGGGAGGATATATAACATGACGTCACGACCAATAGAAGCATGGAGCAAGATAAAAGTCTGTAATAGCATATGTCTATCTATTAATTTTTGTTAAAGTGAAACTTCTTTAGGCGAATGAGGCGTCACGAATATGTGCAGCGTTTGTTATGCGAATTCGTTTGAATGTTAGGTAGTTATAATATTTACAAACAACATGTGGCGTTTTAATTTGACACTCGTCATTTAATATCCTATTTTTCATAGAATATAAAATATTTCATAAATTCTCTTTTCTAAATTTTAAATTCAAAATCAAATTTTAATTAATAATTTTTAACATTGTCAAAAACTACGTGCCTTTTCCCTTCTTCTTAAGTCTCGGAAATCTAAAAGTTTAGATTTGTATAAATATAAACGAGACCTAAAAATTAGATTGCCAAAGAAGTTTCACTTCTGATATGTGTACTTTGTACGCACGTACTTTTCATTTTTCACTACAACCTTTTATTACGGACATAAAATTTATTCGCTCTATCTGATCAAGAGGATCATGATTTTGAGGATCTTTGATGTGAAGCAGACGAAATTTCGCGATCATACCTATATATATATATAAGAGATATCCAGGTATCTATTGTCTCATCACGATATCTCTTGAACCATAAGGAGTAGAGACTTGAAATTTGGTAGAAATATTCCTTTTCACGTTTCTTATTTGTAAAACGATTTGCCTAAATTAATAAAATCGCCACCCAAAAAAACATTTCACGCAGATGAAGTCACGGGTTCAGCTAGTATTGTATAGATAAATTGGCCATATCCTTGTGATCGTGTTGATAGTAAGTGTTGAAGTATACTGAGCTGGTATGTCATATATTTGGTCATTCCAGGCTGGATGTGGCTTGTCACAAATGAAGGTGNCAGCGATAATATATATATATATATATATATATATATATATATATATATATATATATATATATAAGAGATATCCAGGTATCTATTAGTCCATAAGGAGTAGAGACTTGAAATATGGTAGGAATATTCCTTTTGACGAGTAGAGGTCAAATTTATTTTTAAAACGATTTGCCTAAATTAATAAAATCGCCACCCAAAAAAACATTTCACGCAGATGAAGTCACGGGCTCAGCTAGTATTATATAGATGTCATATATTTGGCCATTCCAGGCTGGATGTGGCTTGTCACAAATGAAGGTGATTATAGCAGTGGGTCTTGCAGTGGCCGGAGCTTCCCTCGAACTCGCCTCGATAGCCTTTGTACTACCCTCAGCGGAAATCGAACTGTGTATACTGCCACACGAGAAAAATTGGCTTGGTGAGTATGACAAGACTTCCTGGAATGATAAGTTCATTCCAGTTTTTAGTCCATTGTTATAAATGTATATTATTTTTTATTTGTATACTTTATTGCACAACAAGAAATAACAATTTAACATATTAACTTACTAATAAATATATGTACAAAAGGCGGTCTTATCAGTCAGTCAGGCGGTCAGACAGCCTTTGGGTTTAAAAAGCAGTGAATATCGAAACTGATGGGCGATGGCATAAACATACATACTAATACACATATAACACTATTAACAATATATAATGGAACGCTGGCGCCATCTGTCTATCAGCGTGGGGCAGAGTCAATAGTGACAATCCGGCGCACGTCTCCAGTTGTCGGGTGACGGCCCGCCGGTGCGGTCGACTTTTGAAAATGTCGCGTTCCTAGCAATTATTATTAATAAGTTTGTGTAAATTGATATCGGGAACATTAAGTGTTTGAAAATTATAATCTGAGATAATTAATAAAGTGTTTGATTGCACCAACATTACCCACCAACGCGCACAGTATGGGAATTATGGATGCCATTAGTGACGATGCCGGCGGAGAATCCTATGCCCTAATAAATAAAATCTTCTTTTAGCAATTTTTTAATTGTATATTCTTAAAAAATTAAATGTGCGTGCGTACAAAAAGTACACATGTCAGAAGTGAAACTTCTTTGGCAAAGTAATTTTTAACTCTTGTTTATATTTATACAAATGTAAAACTTTAGATTTTCGAGACTTAGAGAGAGGGAAAAAGGAAGATATGTTAAGAATTTAATTGACGATAAAAGTGTCAAAAATGCGTACAAATAATTTATTGAAATCTCAAATGAACACGTGTTTTCTTGTCAATATTAGAAAATATTAATAAAATTTTGTTTTTGATTTTGAAAAGAGAATTCATGAAATATTTTAAATTTATATTTTATAAAAAAAAATAGTATATTAAATGACGTGTGGCAAAGTAAAATGCCACGTGTTATTTGTAAATATTAAAACTACCTAATCTTCAAACGTATTAGCATAAAAACGCTGCACATCATCGTGACGCTAATCACACGTTTCATCCCTAAAAATGATATCCTTATGCATCTTTGTAAGAACAGTTATTGAATACGCTTCAACTGTCTGGAATCCTCAGTACAAGATCCATATTAATAAACTGGAACGGATTCATAACAAAAGACAAGCTTAATCTCCCCCTCTCTGCTGCTCATAGACGTGTATTGCGAGATCAAACATTTTTATTTAAACTTTTGAGCTTTAAAATCGACTCCCCTTATCTTCTCTCAAAAATTAATTTCATCTGTCCGCGAATTAATTCTCACCGTGGGACTAATATGTTTCATATTTCACATTCTAAAACAAGATATTCAGAGAATACATTCATAAGAAGGAGCTGTAAACAATAAAACATGTTATTCTCTGAATTTGACCCATTTCATCTCTCTCTCACAAAATTCAAACTAAATATCAATAATAGTCTACTTCATAAAGATTAATATTTTGAAGTAGATTACATAGTAGGTTAAATAGTATGTTTTGCTTTGTCTGCACTCACTTTTCTCTTTTTCGTGTAATTATAAGAAATTTGTATTATAGGAAACTGTTTTGGTTGTAAGGTATTATCATATATTCTATTATTATTGTGTATAAAATGTACTGTTTGTTTCCAAAATAAAGCTAAAATAAAAAAAAAGAAGTTTCACTTCAAAAATAAGGAGGGTTTTGTTTGGAACAGCTCAAAATGTTTTTATAAACAAATTTAAAACGATAATCTTGCAGAAGTTTACAAAATGTTTTGCAGTGATTTGCTTTTCTTCACAATATTATGTGTATAAGGTTTGAAGTGAAAAATACAATAATTATAACTATTGCTATATGTGAGTGCGTGCATGCGTGCGTACGTGCGTGTGTGCATGTGTGTTGTTATGATGAAATATAACAACACATGCACATTGTTGTAACAAAATCTGTTCAGCCGCTTAGAAGTTAAGTGACATACACTCGCATATAATAATAGTGGAATAAGTAAAAGTATATCTTGACATTTCAATGTATAGAGAATCGTTGTCTGTGTCGTTAGTGCTGATCACCATAATGGGGTGGTCGCTGGGAGGGGTAGGCTGGGGGGCTCTGGCCGAGCGTGGAGGTAGGAGACGAGCGCTACACTCTGCTCTAGCAGTCAACGCAGTATTCGCCACCATCGCTGCCTTCATGCCCACCTATGGGACTTTTATGATGGCTCGGTAAGCATTTTGATCCTTTATTTTCTTTTTGTCGCTAGAAATGCAATTCACGCACTGACTCTAACCGATGACCAGTCAGGAGTGTGGGTTTCGGCGATGGTAGGTCTCGCAATACCCACTAAAACCGAGCAGAACTCTCTTCATCCATTAGTGAGGCACCAGGTGTTCAGCTTTCATTTCTGCCATGGTGTCCCGGATGAGTCCTACGGAGGATTCACGCAGGCAGGAGGAGGTGCGCAAACAAGCGCTGCCTTATATTTCGCCTCCTTCAGCGGTGAGGGGGAGTATACACTGCATTCTGCTCTCACTCGTGGGCTTCCTTCAGCGAGACTACAGTCTCGCAAAGATGCTGGTGATACCATTTTATAGATATCGTCAACTCGCTGAAAACACCCAATTTTTTAATCTGTGATATGTTTATAATGTATGTCGTTAATAGAATAATTGGGGGGGGGGGGGGGGGATCATGGATTGATGCTGCAATGATACTATAATTTTATTTTACTTACTCATTACAATAATATGATAAATTGATCTTTATCGCTCTCGCAGTTTTATTTTTAATTTTACAATTTTTTTTAAATGTATCACCAGATTTTGTTCGGCCATCGGGTCTGGTGGTATAATATCTACCGGATTCACGTATGCGGCGGAAATGGCAGCCCGCCCTTATCGCACAGCCTTCCTGGCGTCACTACCGGGTAGTATGGGCGCTGGCATACTATTGTCGGCGGCACTGGCACAGGCAATCTTGCCAAGCACTGGCCCGCAGGCGCTCATTGAGAACAAGGAGCACTTCAGCGCTTGGCACAGGTGATTGTGTACTTTTTTTTTTAATACTCTTTATAGGACATTAATAAAATACACACATTAATAAACTGAAACTTACAAGTAATAGGAACAAATGTACAAAAGGAGGTCTTATTGGTCTTATACTCATTTAAATATAAAGGTACATTTAAACGCTAAATTTAAAAATGCTTCTACAACCAATACCAATTCCATTTTCCTTTTAGGATTATTTTTCTTTTCTTTACTTCTTTAATGTAATGTGTTTCTTTTTCCGTTTGTGTAATTTTATTATAAAGTATTTTGAGGCTACCAGTAAGTAGTAAAACAGTAGTAGTAAAATACACTGCAGGGCACAGGCTTCCTCACTCCGAGGAGCGAGGGTTTTTAGAGCATAGACCCACCACGCTGCTCCAGTGCGGATTGGCAGGCATAGTACACAAGTGCACTCTCTATTCCTTCACTCTCATAGTCCGATGTGACACGGCTTAACGTGCTCTCGGAGGCACAGGGGTGGATCACACAGCCAACTTCTCAACTTTGGGCAAATATTGAGAAAATCTTAATAGAAAACTCAATATTGATATTTGATTTGGCCCGACCCGGGACTCGAACCCAGAACCTCATGTCTGTAGTCGAACATGCTAACCGCTAGACCAATGAGGCAGTGAAGTAAGTAGGCTTACCACTAATTCAAAAACTTAATTATCTTTAATCGCTGTTTATATTCCTGTTTGGTTGATGTAATCTGTTGGTGCCCTTTTTTAAATAAATAAATTTAGGTATAAACGCCGAACATACACACGCACATACGTGCTCGCGCGCACATATTTTGTGGCGCACTCACAACTACTTGCACACACGTACACTTAAACAGGCATATACGTACTCGGCACACATTTATATACACATGCACACAAGTGTAGACTCACTCGCATGCGCACACATAATCTAACTTACTTTTTAACGTAGAAATAAATAGGGGTAGGCAGAGACAACATCCTTCCACTTGCCACGATCCTTGNTAGACCCACCACGCTGCTCCAGTGCGGATTGGCAGGCATAGTACACAAGTGCACTCTCTATTCCTTCACTCTCATAGTCCGATGTGACACGGCTTAACGTGCTCTCCGAGGCACAGGGGTGGATCACACAGCCAACTTCTCAACTTCGGGCAAATATTGAGAAAATCTTAATAGAATACTCAATGTTGAAATTTGATTTGGCTCGTCCCGGGACTCGAACCCAGGACCTCATGTCTGTAGTCGAACATGCTAACCACTAGACCAATGAAGCAGTCACGTAAGTAGGCTTACCACTAATTCAAAAACTTATTATCTTTAATCGCTGTTTATATTCCTGTTTGGTTGATGTAATCTGTTGGTGCCCTTTTTTAATTAAATAAATTTAGGTATAAACACCGAACATACACATACACGTATACACACGCACATACGTGCTCGCGCGCACATATTTTGTGGCGCACTCACAACTACTTGCACACACGTACACTTAAACAGGCATATACGTACTCGGCACACATTTATATACACTTGCACACAAGTGTAGACTCACTCGCATGCGCACACATAATCTAACTTACTTTTCAACGTAGAAATAAATAGGGGTAGGCAGAGACAACACCCTTCCACTTGCCACGATCCTTGCATATCTCCTTCGCTTCTTTCATTCTCATTAAATCTTTCATACAAGTTCGTCGGTTTAGAGTACTCTTGACCTGGCCCTTATTCAAAATGTCCTGGATTTGGTCCAGGAACGTTCGCCTTGGTCTTCCCCTTCCAACTTTCGTATCTACTCTTGACTCATAAATCCTTTTTGTCAGTCTCCTTTCATTCATTCTTTCTACATGCCCAAACCATCTAAGCATACCTTTCTCAATTTTAGTCACAACGTCATCTCTTATACCACAACGTTCTGTTATCACACTGTTTTTTTACCCTGTCACTCATGCTTCTCAACGCTCTCATTTCTACCGCATTTATTTTACTTTTGTGATTCTACTGCCATACCCAACTTTCACTACCATACATAAGTGTTGGCACCAACACTCCAGCATGCACAGCCAGTCTAGGCCTTTGAGACATAAAGGCATGCAGAGCACCATTTACCATATTCCCTGCATTTACTCTCCTTTCAATATAACTTTCAAATGTTCCATCTTTTGTAAATTTAGATCCCAAGTATACAAATTCTTTCACCTCTTCCACTTGATCCTCATCTATCAAAATATTGCCATTCATCATAGATTCATCTCGTTCAAAAAGCATAACTTAAGTTTTGTTTACATTCACTTTCATTCCTTTCCCTTTCAAAGCTTTATTCATAATATTTATATACTATAATATTATACCTCATAACAAATTCTTCACGTTTTAGTTGGTACTCGTTTCAGATATCTTCTGATTTGCACGTTACCCATCATCGCATCGCTGATAAGCCTCATATGGACGCCGGAGTCTCCCCGGTATTTACTCGATGTCGGCAGAGAAGTGGACGCCATGATGGTGTATCAGGTAATTTATCAATCTCGTCTTGCGTTACAAAAGTACATACAGACAATCCACAATTCTTCTTTTAACATCGTTATCATTTGAAAGTGGATGAAACGAAAAAGCGACAGTAAAAAGACAACCACATAAACTCATAAGACTTAATGTGGAAGAAAATGCTTTGATGGTTGTGTCAGTGCTCTGTTTTGCTTCGTGCCCCCATCACTCTGGTCCACCAAGGCGTAGTGGGGGTTCATATTCTTGCCAACATTTTACATTCGTCTCGTGATCTTGAAGCTAAAATTTTTGAAGGTTTTACTTCTACCACATGGGTTTTGCACAGGAAGAACTTTTTTTTGCCATTTATAGTCATTTTTGAAGTGAAACTTCTTTAGGTGCGTGCGGGTAAAATCTTTACGGATGAAACGCGTGATTAGCGTCACGAAAATATGGGGCGTTTTTTATGTTAATTCGTTTGAATGTTAGGTAGTTTTAATATTGACAAATAACATGTGGCGTTTTTATTTACAATTACTTATAAATATTTTGATGACAATTAATTTTCTAATATATCTTCCCTTTTCCCTCCAAGTTTCAGAAATGTAGTGTTTTAGATTTGTATAAATATAAACAAGACTTAAAAAATAGTTAGAAGTTTCATTTCTGACTTTGTACGCATGCACTTTTCATTTTTATATTGTTTTTAAATTTATTTATTAGTAGAAATTTTAACAATACGTAAAAACAAAATCAATTCATACACACAAACATTAGATATTACAATTAAAGGCAAAATTTATCGTCTCTTAAAATATACAAATAAAGAAGTATGCTGGATTACATCACAAACTTAAAACTACTAACACTCTAACAAACTTATGGATTTATATCTGAAATAAATAAATTATTATTATATTATTATTATAAAACTGACAACAGAAAAATATTCTTCCACAAAATGAATTTTTATATTAAATTATTGTATTTAGTGGAGTAAAATTGAGTGACAGAGTAAGAAATAGTGTGATAAGAGAACGTTGTGGTGTAAAAGATGTAGTGACTAAAGTTGAGAAAGGTATGCTTAGATGGTTTGGGCATGTAGAGAGAATGAGTGAAAGGAGACTGACAAAAGGGATTTATGAGTCAAGAGTGAATGCGAAAGTTGGAAGGGGAAGACCAAAGCGAACGTTCCTGGACCTAATCCAGGACACTTTAAATAACGGCCAGGTCAAGAGTACTCTAAACCGACGAACTTGTATGAAAGGTTTAATGAGAATGAAAGAAGCGAAGGAGATATGCAAGGATCGTGGCAAGTGGAAGGATGTTGTCTCTGCCTACCCC
>JACTOM010000924.1:2685123-2704529 GCA_015832385.1 Elymnias hypermnestra | reverse complement strand
ATATTTGAGTTGCCTACCGTAACTTCAGTATGGTCAAGTGCTAGTCGTAGTTAAATACGAAGATCAATGGATCTCCTCAACGGCTTACAGTAAGGGTGCGGTTTATGGCAGAAAATATAAGTGTCTGTAATCAAATAGCAACGAGCTTACGTTTGTTGCTGCATTGCAACACGTTCACTTCAGATTCACTAAAAATCAAAAAATAAATAAAAATTTTAACAATAAAAGAACCACCTACAAAACAAACTTACAAATATATTAATATGCTCTCAGAAGTAAGAAAAAATTGCGTATTCTTTTAAAGTGTTCTTCGTATTCTTATATTTGGAGTCGGATCAAAAATGAATCAGTTACTACCGCCGTTTCTAACCATCGCCTAAGATTATAGTCTAGTATAAGTCATCTTAGGTAATATAATATAAATTATATAACACGATTCTTTTTTCTACACCTATAGTTCTGGCAGGCCTTTTTCCAGCTGTTCTCAAGCACTTACAGGAATACTACACTCTCTCTCGGTGGGATGCTGCTTTTCGCTGTGGCCATACAAGTGAGTTACTTATATACCGTCTGAAATCTAAAATCAACTACAAATTGAAATAGAACACTTAAAAAGACTTAGTTCACGTGAAAAAAGTTTTTTTTGCTATTTATTAATTCAGCTGTTTGGAATCTAGTTATTGTTGTAAATCAGATAAGAATTTTAAAATGAAAACAATATTATAATATGCCGACAATGTACACAATAAAATATTTCCACGCGCCTATTGAAATTTAATAAAATATGTTATTTAAATATTTCATTCATAGTGTTGTTTAGTGTAATAAATCGAGATACCTAGATCAATATGCTTCATTGGTCTAGTGGTTAGCATGTTCGACTATAGACATGAGGTTCTGGGTTCGAGTCCCGGGTCGGGCCAATTCAAAAATCAATATTGAGTTTTTTATTAAGATTTTCTCAATCTTTGCCCGAAGTTGGGAAGTTGGCAGTGTGATCCACCCCCTTGCCTCGGAGAGCACGTTAAGCCGTCGGTCCAGTGCCTGATCTCTCTCCGGTCGTGTTGGATTCCCGTCACATCGGACTATGAGAGTGAAGGAATAGAGGGTGCACTTGTGTACTATGCCCTCGCTCCTCGGAGTGAGGAGGCCTGTGCCCAGCAGTGGGACGTTAACAAGCCTAGAACGAGAAAAAATACAAGTGTGCCTCTTACAAATAATCAATACCTAAATATTATTGTGTGGTAAAATACAACGAAAAATCATTTTGTTTTTGATTCCTCCCTTTGAGAGTACATATCCCAATAATACTCCGCCATCGCTTAGAAGGATTTTGACAATCACTTTACACTTTTGTCTATGGGGTTCCATTAAATTCCATAAAAAAAGACAATATAATTTGTGCGTCGTGCTTAATTATGTGTGTAAAATGGAGGGGGACATTTCCAACAATTATTCAAATTTCCATTTCTTGTGACCAAATAACAAAAAAGGGGTTATCTAGAAAGATTTGAAAATGAGTAATTTTATAGATGTGATTTTCGACTTGCCACTTTGCCCCTGACGCCGCCATCTTGGAAAAATGGCGTCTAAGAGCATTCCTTCATTATCAAAACTCCCAGGTAACTTTTCAAAAAGTTACCAAAGTGCCTTTAAGAATAATAATAATTTATTAACTTTAACTATAATACAATTTTACAGCAAAATTCGACTTTAATATATTACAAGAATTGAATTGTTATTCGCTACATGACATTTTCTGTAAATACTCTTGTATTATATGGAATGGGTAAAACCATTTTTTTTTACAGACAGACAGGAAAGTAAAGGTTTTTTGTAACAAGAAGGTACAAAGATATGGAAGATTATTTATAAAGACCTTTTATTAAGATTGCTTATGCAATAAGACCGCCTTTGTGCTTCCTGACTTTACAATTACGTACATATAATATTTTTCGTGTGAATTAAATTATCTATGTCTCTACCTAAGTTTATCCGGAACAGAAGCAGTTACATGTGTATTCTTTATGTAATAAAGTTAAAGAGCACATTTTCTCTTTCAGTTCTATATCTCTTTATACGTACCGGCTGCTGTGACCAAAATGGACAACAGAGAGTACGATCTCTCCACGAGGACTATCAAAAACTTGACCTACGAAGGCCTACTTTTCAACGAGACGTTAGAAAACGTCAACTATATCGACGTTACCTTCCGTAATTGCTCGTTTCGTGACATACTGATGTCCCATGTGGAATTTGTCAACTGCTCCTTCACAAATACTGCCCTGTCGAATATTAAAACTTCCTACACTACCTTCAGAGGAGCCATTTTTGTCAACAGCACGTGAGTATATTAGATTAATTTATCTATGCATATATATGTCGGAGAATAAGAGAGAGAAGAAGCATAGCATATACATAGGATTCCCCGCTGGCATCGTCATTAGTGGGTCTCATAATTTATTCTCCATACTGTGGGTGTTGATCGACACACATACTCGTATAATACAAGAAGAAAAGAAAAGCTACAATCACACTTCTTAAGTTTAGAAAAGTGAAATAAATCCTTTATTGGCAACCAGATTTCCTTTTATAACAAAATACAAAACATAACGGGATTGCCTGATTCAGATTCAGAAGGCCTCCTATTTTAAAATAAAAACAATAATTATGCGGTGACGTTCATAAGTGCAGCTTTGCTTCCTAAATTAAAAAGGAATATATATATATATATACCATACAGTTGTTTTTAGTGGATATAAAGATGTAAAGATGGATATATAATAATAATATTTATTATTATTATTATTATATATAAAGACCAAATAAAGTTTTTATGAAAACCAAACCTACAGGCAATCAAAATGGTAGCGGGACTTTCGCCCCACACAGTATATATGTACTTAAATGTATATTAAAGCAATATACGCAGACATATCATGTAAGATGTGGGAGATGGATATATATGTATATATAAGTCGGAATCAAATAGATTCCGGAACGCCGGTGCCATCTATCGGCGCTCGACAGAGTCAATAAGTCACAAACCGGCGGCGTTCTCGACAGTTCTCGAGTGACACTCCGTCAGAGCGGTCGACTATTGAAACTATCGCGCCTTCCTATTATTGTTAATGTGTTTGTGTAAATTGATATCAGAAACATATGGTGCCCGAGCGCCTTCCTAGCTATTATTTGGCGCTTTTATTCCGATATAGACTGCACTCTATTCTGTTTGAAGGTGAAGATAATAAGACTTTTTTTTACAGCATAATAGACACAGATATGGAGTTAGGTCGTGAACTGGATACAGACTGTGTGCTGAACGGAACCATAGTGCGTGGGATGCGCGGGGTTTGTGCCCGCCACGCCGATTTGCGGTGGTCACAGAAAGGGAGACTGGCCGAGCGGACTTTCGCTGCCCACTCTGCACTATTCTCAGCGCCCTTCCTTGTACCACGAGTTTTGCATCGTCCTCCTGCTACAGGTATTTGCAAAGATATTTTTTTGAAGTGAAACTTCTTTAGGCGCGTCACGGTAAAATTTTTACGGATGAAACGAGCATTAGCGTCACGAAGACGTGCTGCGTTTTTTTATGCCAATTCGTTTGTAGGTCAGATAGTTTTATATTTAAAAATAACATGTTGTATTTTAGTTTACAATTCGTCATTTGAGATATCAATAAATTATTTATATTAATTTTTGACACTTAAAATTTTAATGACAATTAACTTCCTAACATCTTCTTTTTGAACTCCCACTAAGACTCGGAGATGTAAAGTTTTAGATTTGTATAAATATAAACAAGACTTAAAAATTAGTTTACCAAAGAAGTTTTACTTCTAACATGTGCACTTTGTACGAAGGCACTTTTAATTATTCAATACCATTGTTTCGAACAGTTGTGGGCCAGGAAAAAGCACAAGTTATTTTAAAATTTCTTAGCCTTTCAATTCCTATTTCATATCTCTAAATACTTTTACATTTTAAACCGTTTTTTTTTTTTCAAATTTCATAAAACATAATCTAAAGCAATCTATGGAATTCTGACTTTCGTTGGGATGTTAAATACTCTTTCTACATACCGTATAGAGGGAACTAATTACTTATCATTGATAATTTCATGATGATTCAATTTTAATTCCAGTGGCAATATGCTCTCTCCTGATATTGCTGTCTCCTTCTATATACTTCGCACGGAGCGAGATGGCGCTATACATAGTGGAAGCGATGTATGGCCTCGTCATCATTATTATATTCTTTGGGGTTGGTGTCAAGATCGTGGACACGTATCCTGCTAATTTGAGGTAACAATATATCTGTCCCTTTCCAACTTAATAATGGAGAGCGAGATAGTATTATATAGTACATGTGAAGTATTCTTAGTGAAATTAAAACTACCCTCTTAACATTGTGTAAGGGATCTAAAAATTCAGAAATAAGAACGTTCAGGTAGTAAGATATTTCTACTACTTAGTATCCAAATCTTGAAAAAATGTTTATACGTATGACGGCGGCAACGTTTTTTAATGTTGGTATCAAGGTGTGCAGCGAGCTAGCAACATTGGAACTACCCCCACTCAGCAGAAACTAGTATAAAAGAGCTTGCATTAGGCTGGCGGGCATTCTTACTCGAAATGCTGCCCGGTGCAGACCCATAAATGATTAAATATAGATAATTTAGTTTAAAGTAATAAATAATCTATGTGAAAATTGACTGTGGTTGTTTTTATTCAAACTATGGAAGACCAGAACGCGATATATATCTTCTATTGCATAAAAATGCACACATATATAAGCTTTGCTTTTTTGGTTATTTTTGCTTTGTTAGGTTTTATTTTAAGGATAAGATAAAGTGTAATACACTAAAATGTGTATGTTGCAAATTTACATATAAAAAATCAATAATGGGGTTTGTTTTAAGAATACGTTTTGTAACTCTTGTGATAAATTGACCAAATAAAAAATACTGTAAGGTTTTATTATATTGGTTCACAGATGTACTGCCCATGGTCTGATCCTCTCCATAGCATATATGGTGGGAGCAGGAGTGAGGGGAATGGATGACCTATCCCCCCTCCTCAGCTGCTTACTTTGCGCCTGTTTCGCTATCATGGCTACCACAATAGCCACCCGCTTGCGATAGAGCGAGACAGCTATGTACATCACACCGTGTCCCAGAAACAGTAACAAATAGCAATTGGGCGAGATAGCTATATATAATGTGTGATGTGACGGAAAAAGACAGATGTTCCTGTGTACAATTAAAAAAGACTGTGAAAGAGACCACTAAATATGATGTGTGATTTGTCAGAAAGAGACAGGTGGTCCAGTGTATACTGTGAGAGTTAGCTATAGCTATAGCTATATTATAATTTATAGTGTACAAGAAAAAACGGACAAATAATCAATAAAACGCCACTTGCGACATTAAAAACTGAGAAACTTGTATATGTGATGCGGCAGAAAAGGACAGATACATTAGAAATATACAGGATTATATGGTTAGAGTGAGATGTCAATATGTGGCACTTGTTTATAGTGAAGACATCTAGAATACAGTTTTTACTTATTCTCTGTGAGGAAAAGGGACAGTTATATACAGTCAGTCATGTGATAAATAAGGATGGATGTGAAGCCAGTGTATAAAAGTGCTTAGTGTGTTCCTGCTATCTTCAATTATTGTGAGTGTGAGTGTGTGTGTTAGAGCAACATGGCTATATACAGTAACAGAGTGCTCGAAAGCGGCAGGTTTGTATAAGAAACATTAATAAATATATTGTTAACTAGATTTCGAAGCTAAATATCAATTTTTTTCACAATGTTAAAAGTATGAGTTAAGTGACTCTATGTTATGACTTTCTGTGTTAGACAGAGAGTGGCTATTATGATACTATGTATGTGTTAAAATAAAACTATTAATGTATTTGGTGCACATAATATTATGTATAAATTGAATGCACTAAAATTCTTATTTTTATATGAACTGAAAGAAGAGAACATGCTGGGTAGTTTACTTTCCAATCTACCCTTGTATTAAGGCACACCAAGTTTCAGTGCAAAAAGTATGCTAAGAAATTATCCTATAGTCTCACTTGTGAAAATATTGATTATATCATCCAGAAAATATGAACTTTAAGGTAAGGTAAGTGGCAGCCCATTAACGTCCCACTGCTGGGCACAGGCCTCCTCGCTCATGTGAGAGAGGGTTTTTAGAGCATAGACCCACCACGCTGCTCCACTGCGGATTGGCAGGCATAGTACACAAGTGCACTCTCTATTCCTTCACTCTCATAGTCCGACATGACGGCAATCCGACACGACCGGAGAGAGAGATCAGGCGCAGGACCGACGGCTTAACGTGCTCTCCGAGGCACGGGGGTGAATCACACCGCCAACTTCCCAACTTCGGGCAAATATTGAGAAAATCTTAATAGAAAACTCAATATCGATTTCGAACTGGCCCGACCCGGGACTCGAACCCAGGACCTCATGTCTGTAGTCGAACATGCTAACCACTAGACCAATGAGGCAGTTTGAACTTTAAGGTAATATATTTCAATTATTTGGTACCAGGTCAATGAAATAATTAATTATACAAAAAAAATTAATCTTTTTACACTTCATATTAAAAGAAAATATTTAAAATTTTCGTGAAAAACATGTATTTGCTTTACTTCACCAAAAGTGTCAGTTAGCCATACCTTCTCCCCCACTCCTTGCAATTTCAAAAATCAATACATCATCATCATAATAAAAAAAAAATTGCAGTCATTTTTATATTACTGCTCTTTGATACAGTATTTTATATTATTATTACAATTTTTTCCTACTTTATTGACAATTTAAAGCATGTTCTCTTCGATATTAGTACATTTACTATAATATCATCACTTCCATTACATATATTTCGGTTTTTGACAAATATACTGAGAACACTATGATTTCAACAGTAGAGCACTGTAGTGCTGGTTCATTTGGTGAATTTTAAATACACACAAAATATTAGCGTTAAATAGCAACATTATTGAAAACTAGAGAGCATAAAGAACCTCCAAATAGCAGATTACACAATTTTATTCTTTGATTATATTCAGAAAAAATTACTTTGGAATTCCACTTTTTCTTCAATGCTGAAATGAAAATGTCTTACCACATTAATAAGTATAGTTTTAAAATTTCATGTTTCTGTAAATGTAATCTCTGCTGATTTTAGAGGTTTTATATTTTATTATACTTCTTTTATCATGAGTTGTTAAACTCATGATAAAAGAAGATATTTTCAACCGATTTATATAATGTTTTCAAACACAATTTGTATCGTCCAATCCAATCGCATTCTAATTAAATCAGGCGTTGTGATTGGTCAATCAAAATTTGGCAAATTTCATCATTCACTACTCATTGGCTTCTACATATAAATGATTAGTTAATAATTTACATACGTTAATATTGTTAGTAGATTGATTAAGGCTGAACATATCGTAAGATGATGAAAATGGTTGTTATCCTTTCTATTGAACATTAATATTCTATGTTTCACAAAAAATTACAAACTATCTGGCTTATGAGGCTCTACATCAAATTTGTATATAATATTTATCATATATTACAGATTAATAAGCCAGCAAGGCTTTGATACTTTTGTTCTTTTGTTAGCAGAATTAAAAAAAAATTGCATTTTGTTTTAATCTTAAATCTCACTGCAAAATTTTGAAATCTGATAGATTACATTGTTGGTGGTAGAAAGATTATTTAAATTTATAGGTTATTATAACATCTATTTCACAAAAAAAATACTTTCCTTTTTACAAATAGAAACAAGGGAAACTAGAAATTAGAAATGGCGTTTCAAGATACTAGTGACTTTGTTTACATTTTTTATAATGTTAACAATATAGTTCATATAGAGATAATGAAAGAACCTCCTGAAAATTTAAATAACATGATCTTTGATGATTTTTTTTCAACAATGAATCAAATATACAAGATGTAACACTATATAAGATGATTCAAATCTATCAAGTATAGTTTGAATGTGATAAGCTAAAAACACTGTAATTCAGAAATGGTTCACTTTTGAATAATGCATATGGTTAAAATTATTGTAAATGTTCGTCGAAGGAATACATCGATTTACCAATAACCTTGTATATAACTATATTATGACACTATTGTCTATATAACTATATTAAGTTACACTTTCACTACACACAAATGCATCTTCTTGCCCTAAAAAAAGATTGTTTTGTTTCTAATAATGATGAAGGTAGTTGTAATTTTTCGTGAAACGTAAATGTGGTGTTAAATTAACATAGCAATTAAACATTTAGATGCCATATCGATTTTAAGTGATACTCTCATAGACTGCTTTTAGGTTTATTATTATTAGATATTAAAAGACACTTTTTTATTTCATAGTCTACTCTAGAGGTTTTGTTTTTCTAAATTTATTCATACTATAGGTGACTTCTGAGTTTGTTACTATTTTTTGTGCAATTCTGAAGTATAAATTCTTTGCAATCAAACATAAATATATATTTTTTAATTAGACAGTTCTGTTCTCAATTTATTCTTAAAGTTCTGGATTGGTCATTTTTTTTGTTTTGGTTAATAAGTAATCATTTCTTCCACAAAAAATCTTGGACTGCTTCTAATATAGGTTTCACATTATCAAATAATTCAAGATTTTATTGTTCTTCAATTGATTCCATAATTATTTTCTTATCCAATAGGCATTCAAGAATATTCAGGATTGGATTTTGTTTTTTGGTGATTTAATATTCTTTCAGGCATGTAGAAGTTTATTATCTATGATAAATATTGTGTGATAAAATAGTTTTTGATTTGTAGTGTTCCTTTTTTTTTAAATTATTTTCTACACTATTTCTATTTGCTCAAGGCTTTGATTGAAAGTTTATAGGTTAAATGTTTTTGGGTTAAAACGGTTTTTTAATTAGATCAAATCAGAGAACTATGATTTTTTTTATTATTAATTAGGCTTGAAAAGATTATATTTTTTAGTGTAGCCTACCTTAAATTTCTTTGAGGACATAAGTGGTATGTTTATCTATTATATATAATATTGCCTTATTTTTTCAAATTGCAGCTTACTCTAGTTTATTGTATTGCTAATCTATGCTGAATAATACTCTCGAAGTTGCCATAATAATTTAACTACATCACAGAGCCGTCACTTGCCATCAAGAGTGTTAGTGTTAGATAATACTCATGCTGAAACTATTATAATAGATTGAAACTTTTTGCAATTGAAATATTTTTTTTATTACACTAAATTAACCTAGAGTATTTTTTGTCTCCATGAAGTTTCTGTCAAAAAATATAATTAATTTCTTTTGTGGACCTTACGGACCCTTAAAACCTTATTGAACTTTAAAAACAGCTACAGATGCCATTAATGTTGATGTTTTCACTAAAATATTCAATATATAAATGGTAATATTTGGCTCCCAGGTTTACCAGTATATATTTGATAGAACTTGGCTTAAATTCTTTCCTCCATAGGCTTGGAGTTATTTGGTTTGCAGGGTTGTCTGAATATGGCTTAAATATTATTTGGCTTGAACGGTTATACAGAGTATAAATTCTGTTCAAAGGCTTGCCCAGATTGGTTCTATACTGTTAAGTATGAAAGATTGAAGACATATTATTTTGTTTGAATGGTCTTCTTGGCTAGAAGGATTGCCAGGATATGTTCAATGTTGTTAGTTTAGTCTTTATGTTGAGATAACATGAAATATAGTTCAAGTGGCTAATCTTTATTGGAGATTGGCCACTATGTCCAGTTGTAGGATATATATTATTAAAAAAAAAAACAAATCAGCTCGACAATCTATATAACGTAAACAAGTAATGTTTTTCCCTAGTCAATTTTTCCCCCTATCAATGTATATCTAAGCTTTTACGTCAATTGTACTCATATCTATTTAATAATTTGATTAGTCAGCTACTTTTATGTTATTAATCACACAATGAAAGTGATCTAACCATTGTTTAGTCAATTTTTAGTGAAATTTAAAGACAAACACTTTTATAAAATTGAAATATATTTAATTTATTCATATTTTGAGTTACGTCACTTTTGATGAAGCTGCTTATAAAGATCAAGTAAAGGGGTGGACGGATTTAAATGTATAATCTATGTTATATTAAATAAAAATACATATATTGTAAAAATAGATCAAAATTTATTAAGCATCAAGAACTAAGTGCAATATAATAATTATCATCATACAGTTTTTATTTAAATGAATTAAAAAAAATTAATGATTGATATATTATTACATTATCTGTGTTGAATAAAGAACTTTATTTCTATTATGTGGTCCAATTATAAAAGTGTTATTTTTAGTCTGTAATTGATTTATTTAATAGACTTCTTTCATACATATCCCAGAATTTAGTTAATTATATTTTAATGAGAAAAAAAAAATGTAACCATAGATATATTTTATTCCTTTATTTTTTTTCGTATTAAACGATTGCTTATAATCACCGTTAAGACTATCTACATAAGTAGATCATATATGAAGTCTTACAGTCTCATACAAACGTCAAAATGTGAAAGTGCTTCAAAAATATATTTTGTACTACTTCAAATTTTATGTCCTGGTATTTTGTATCAGTACACCATACAGTAGAGTGGAGGGTTTGAGATGCGTGTTGAGTAGAGATAACAAGATTAAAATCTCACACAAATGTTTGTAAATAACATAACATCTTAACTCTTTCAGTTAAAGCACATTTTCAAATAACCAGAGCTTTAAAATTACAATAACATTAACAGGCACATTTTTAAATAATAATGTTATTTAAAAAATGAAAAGTGCTTGCGTTCCAAGTGCATATGTCAGAAGTGAAACTTCTTTGGTAAACTTATTTTTAAGTCTTGTTTATATTTATACAAATCTAAAACTTTGAATTTCACAGACCTAATGTTAGGAATATAATGAATTTATTGGTCATTAAAAATAGATTAATACAAATAATTTATTCAAATCTCAAATGACGAATTTTGAATAAAAATATCACGTGTTTTTGCCAATATTACAAATTATTATTTAAATTTTGTTTTTGAATTTGAATTTTAGAAAAGAGAAATATTTTTATTTTATATTTTATGAAAAAATAATGTAGTAAATGATGAGTGGCTAAATAAAAGGCCACATGTTATTTGTAAATAATAAAACTACCTAACCTATATACAAATTAGCATAAAAATCGCGGCACATCTTCGTGACGCTAATTACGCGTTTCTCATGCGCCTAAAGAAGTTTCACATCAAAAATTTACTTTAAATGAAATGCCATAAGATTTTGTTTTATTTACAATTATTTGTAAAATTGACACTAAAAAAGACGTTATTACAATACGCCTCGCCTCATTTGAGGTGAGACATTGTACTGGCACAGTAAAAAAGAGGCTACTCTTGCATTATTTTTCTGAAGTTATACTTCAATTGGCATGTTTTTTTTGACAATATGGTGCGTGACATTGCTGAGTTTTTTTTTTAAATCATTTCGCAAACAAAGGCAATAGTATTCAGCCTGTAGTCCATAGAGTTGATTAAATGCGTAAAAAAAATATTCACAACAAGGAAGGCATACCTAAATTGCCTAGAAAAATCTCGCGTTTTTCAAATTAAATAATTTAGCAGTTATATTATATAGTAGATTAGAATAGTGTACCCTATTTGCATATGGAGAATACGAATGAAATAATAATAATAAACCGATCAAATTCTGATTCGAACCTGGACGTTTTCGTTTCGGAATTTTATACAAATTCATGTTGTTTTAATACTCGGTCATCGCAGCTGAATGCTTTTTATTTGGCTATATGTAAATAATGGTTAATACTTGCAATATATACATACCTATCGTGAAATTTTGTTTTATTGAACTACCTTCTTTCTTAAGGTGCCATCTCCTGCAAGGATTTGGTGCTTATATTAAACCACGTCCGGAGGTTTTTGCCTTCTCCCTTGTATCTTTCCCTGTATTATGAACTGAAGCGATTAGTACTTCGTCTTCCGCATTACATGACCAAGATACGGACTTGACATCCTCACTTTACTCTTTGACCATTTGCATGATCTTTTCATTTGTAATTCTGTCCTTTTACGAGGGATTACTTAAATTTTGGGATAAGGTCCATTTTTGTCAATTTGGAATTACCGTTTATTTAAATATAAAGTATCATTATGTTAACGTCCCACTACTGGCTACAGAAAGAGAGTTTTTAGGCCATAGACCCATCAAGCTGCTCCAATCCGGGTTGGCAGGCTACATATTTCCGGGATATTCAAGTTTTCCTCACGTTGCCTTCGACGAAAAGTTTTACTAAAAGAACTTTGTAGTATTTACCCAAGGTTCGAACGCGTGACCCTTCGAAGAAATATCGTCAATTGGCCATCATTGTAAATGGACTCCGACATTAAGGCTAGAGAGACAGAATACACTACAAAAATACAGGAATTTTATACAATAACTTAATCCTAGGGTAAAAAGCTATATACACTTGGACCACCGGTATATACACGTGTTGAAGTGTTTGTATGAAAACTACACCATGTCAGTCCTACAAAGCACAGCGTCTATCCAACTGCCGGAACTCTTTACTGGGGTGTTGAAAGACCTCTTCAAGCTTATGGAGTGGAACGGACTGGGCATCAACATCAATGGCGAATAAATACTCATCTACGGTTTGCCGATGACGTGGCCATTATGACAGAGACTGTAAGATCTCAATGCAATACTAGATAACCTCAGAAGAGCTTCTCAGCAGGTGGGCCTAAAAATGAACATGGATAAGACGAAAGGTATGTCGTATATCCATGTTCCGCTCCACCCAATCATCGTTAAGAACTCGCCACTCGAAATTGTGGACGAGCACACATACCTGGGACACATAGTCCAGCTAGGTAGGTCCAACTTCGAGAAAGAGTTCGACCACCGAATCCAACTCGGTTGGGCAGCGTTCAGGAAACAAACTTCGGAAGATGTTTTCGTCCCATATCCCTCAGTTCCTGAAGACAAACAGTGTGTTTTGGCAGTGCTTACCTACGCGATCAAGTCAGAAATGAGGAGATCCGTAAGTACAAAAGTCACCGACATAGGCCTAAGAATCACGAAGCTGAAATGGCAATGAGCGGGGCACATAGTTCGACGAATCGATGGACGTTGGGGCCTGAAGGTGCTGGAATGGCAACCCAGCACCGAGCGGTGCAGTGTAGGGAGACCCCGCCACAAGGGGGGTTGCCGGTAGCCGCTGGAGCTAGGTGAAGCAAGATCGGGCCTTGTGGGCACCATTTCGTGTGACCTGTGTCCAGCAGTGGATGTCTATCGGTTGAAGCGACGACGACGACGAGGGTAAAAAAAAAGGCGGCCTTATTGCTAGGTAGCGGATTTCCCAAGTCAATACTAACGAAAGAAGTTGGATAAAAAAAATATACACGATTACATAAACAGATCTAACTTACCTTAACATAAATAGATATACTAAATAAATACAGGCCAATACATATATATAATACATATACGAGATGTTAGGAGACCACTCCCGAATACGAAGACAGCTGATAGTTCTGATGACACCTTTGATATTGGGAAAGGAAAAAATCGATCATGATAAAAAAACATATTTTTAAAACGTTAAGAAATACGTTATTTTATGTTATGTATCTGTGAATTTTGTAGTTGGTCTATGATTAGATATCGCTATCCAATCGCAGCTTCGGCGGGGGGGGGGGGGATGGGGGATAGACGCCACAATGGGTGGGAAAAAAACCACGTGAATAACAATATTGGATAAAGGATAATTAATTGAATTACCGAAAGAATAACAACTCTACATCCGACGTGAAGTCTCAGCCCAGGTTAATGACCTCTAGCTCGCAGCTAGCCGCAGCCGCGGCGACTAGAGGTCGTTGAACCGGACTGAGGAGTCCGCTGATTTAATTTTGGGTATCAATGCTGGTAGTGTATTTTGAAATAAAGTAATGTGTATATATATACACATAAATGTTAATCTTATCTGATCCTCAGCTGAACCGATTTTAATAGATTTTTGTATCATGTTGAAGTCAAGAACGGTTATATAGTCAATTTGATCTTGATTTCCTCACATCGCCATAGGATCGGGAAATACGCAGATGACAACACCTGATAAAGCTTATAATTTTCATAATTTAAATTCTGATTTTAAATTCACATACCACAAACGATTATGTCGTTACTGCAGCAAAAAATAAGTTGAGATTGGTGCTATTTGTAAATGATAGTCGTAAATTGTGACAATATTTATTAATTTTAAATATTTACATGGTAATATGTTCATGGTAGATAAAACGTCGATTTGTATACAATTTCTCCCTACATTTCAATCACTCCCTGTATCATATCCATATTCAACTAATTCAAGTACATAAAGTTAACTTATATACGAACTAGCTAAAACCAGTCATGTTTAACTTTGGCTCACTGTCATTACTTCACTTATACGCTTAGGATTTCCCGTTCTAGTAACCATTTATGAATAAAAGGCAATGACATGCCCTTGAAGCCCTCACGAACCAAATTTGAAGTAGAGAAACACAACATACACAAAAATTTCACAGTTTTCTTGGTATGTTCCGTTTTGTTTCAATATTTAATATATTTTTAGTAAAAAGTTCTTTAACTTTTGCCACCGCAGCTAAAGACATTCGATTTTGAAGGATAGTTTAGTTTTTTCTGATGCGGTGGCGTTTTCCAGCGACGAAAACGATAAAGAAAAGAAATTAACCTAACCTAAAAAATCGTGACTTAGGTTAGTTTCTTTTTAATCATTTTTGTCGCTGGAATACGCCGTCGCAGCAAAACAAAAACTAACCTAACACTAAAGAGTGTAATTTTTTTAAAGGTTAGGTTTTTTTCTGCTGCGGCGGTTCCCAGCGACAAAAAAACTAACCTAACCTTTAAAACAACGTCATGTCTGTAACTGCTGTGGCGTTAATACGTAAGTATCTATTTTTATAGATAAATAGCTTATAATTAAAACACGTCACGAATACATTTGACGAATACGCAATAAGTGAATAAGTTTAGTGACCTAAAACTATTTTCCACGTTTATTGCCCTTTTAACGGTCTCTGAGGCATTTCGGTTCGATGATTCCATATTCTATAACGGACGTAGGTCATAAATAATTAATATAACTCTATGGTTCATGTTACTCTATAAATATTTGATGTAACTCTATGGTTAGTCTATCCATCGCATGTTAGGTGAGGTGATTCCACTCCTTTCAATATCATTTCTATAGTCATCTTCTGTAAATCGATATCTAAATCTGTCTTGACTAGCATTAATTTCGCCTAATTCCTCCAATTCACTGGCCGATAACTCTTTGAATTTCCTCCCTTTCAAATTTTCTGGAATAACATTTATAATGGAGGCGCCATTTTGATTTGTTCCATTTTTAAGTTGGCTGCCGTCGATTTCATTGGCCATAGAGTCTAGAGCGCGGTGCAGATCGTTTTCAGGGTTGCCAGGCCGTTTGTTTAAAAATCCCTTATTTTTAAATGTCCCTGGATCGGAGTCTTCGACGAAACTCTTGTTTGTGAATATTTGGAGACTACTGCCTAATCTGTTCTTCTTTTTCTTATTTTGAAGCTGAAACAAACATATTTATACATTTGTATTTTGTTCTAGTTCCTTTGAATAAAGTAGCAAAACCGCGTGTAAAACATTGTATGTATAAAATTAACACATTATGGCGCAAATTAATTTGAAAATGTAAAAGTGGAATTAATGAAAGAGGACATTAAATAGATATCAAGTTGTGTACATGACGTGGAGTTTGTGATCACGACGTTGCGTAATATTACCTCATGTAATTTGTCCACTACAAGGCTGTGTCCAGTGTTCACTCCGATGCTGCCTACTTCTTCGATACTGCTCGAACGATGATAGGGACGTAAAGCAGATACCGCACGAGACACCCCCACCTGATAATAGTGTAAAAGTTAAGTGACTGTGTCAGTTTTTTCAAGTGAATATAAGTGGCGATACTGTCTAATATAGTAGGGATTATTTACCTCTTAATCTTTTCTACTCAGCATCTAACCGTATTATATTTTTTTTTGATTGGCAGTCCGTTTTTACCAGTAATTGTGGTAATTAGCTACAATGGAAATCTCCAACAATCTTGAACAAAACATTCCTGAATTTGTCCTGTCGGTAAAAGAATCAAAAACTAACAAAGTACAAGAACTTAACTGTTGTGCCAGCATGATCGTCATGTGTTAGAACAAAATGACATCACACGATGAGTCTGAGTAACATTTTTAAAAGTACAAATATTTTACCTGTCCATGTCTAATTTTATGTTCAGTGAGGTCTGCTCCCAATAACTCCTCGTAAGGCTCCATACGTATGGGCATCACAAGGTCAATGAGCCAAAGCAGTGCCATGGTCACCAAAGCACCCCAGAACATCAGGCAGACACCTGTCAAAGTCTGAACCCCAAGAAGGTACCAGCCGCCTCCTAGAAACGAATTATCAAATTTTCATTTTTCTACATTCTATGTACTCTTTTCTTTTTCGACTTTTTAATGATGGCAATACTATATTGTCAATTATAACGGCAATTAAAATGTCGGATGTTGATAATTCTACTATTTTTCTTTAACAACTATTAATAGAAATAAACGAGTTTTTACAATTAATTGGATTTCAGTAACAAAACGTCAGCGACTAAGTTATAGTCTTGGTGTTGAGTTCAGGACCAAATATGAGGAAATAAATTTTACAACTTCCATATCTGTTAAAGGCACAAAAAGACTATACCTTTGAAGAGTCCAGATCTTCCGTTGGTGGTGTCCATTGGGATAGGGTTGTCAGCGAACAGACCTACCGCTATCACACCTAGAAGGAAATAATTGTCATAAAGTATTAACAAATCTACCACCGGTTCGGAAAGTTGAATCCGCTGAGAAGAAACCGGCAAGAAACTCAACAGTTACTCTTAAAGATAGTTTTGTATGCTAAAATGTATAATATATTGTTTCTGTGAGCAATTGGAGTCAAGTCCAAACAGTTCTATCGTTTAAATAATCTTCAACGTTATAATAGGCCTTTTTTTGACATATTTCTTAAAGTTCAAATCAAAAACTGTTTGAGGCATCTTAATAAAAAATGCGTATGCTCAACCCGACAAATGATTTCTGAAACTTCGTCACTTTTAAATATGGAATTACGTTTGTTTTTACTTCCTGTATTAAAATTGTGTATTTCACTTTTGTTACCGAATAAATGTATATTATCACGGATATATAAGATATTATTTAATATATGTTGCGTGATCCTAATTGATATATGGCCCGTATTGGTCTTTTTTGTAAAATAAATATAGTTTCAATGTCTGTCGCCTTACCCCATAACAGAATGCCATTAGACATATTGCTATGAAAATAAGCGAAATTTTGGCAGTTTCGACATCATCAGACATCAGTCAACGAAGTTTACTTGCCAGAGTCTTAATATGGGCGCCCCACTGAAGCCCAGAATCTAATGTTATACCTAGGAATACTGTAGATTTTAATTCGAATATTTGTACACATTTCTTTTGCATTTGGCAAAGTGGATTCAACATACTTAGTCTTTGCGGAGTTTAATATTAAAATATTAACTGAAAACCAATGTGAGACATTTGACAGGGTACTATTTACATCGTCGAAATTTTCCTTATTTCTATAAATGTCGAATATCAAGGAAGTGTCATCAGCAAATAGCAGTTTATCACATTTGTCTTTCACTTGCCCGCTAAAGCTATATATATTAAGAATATTGTAATTGTAATAGTGGTATTGTAATTTATCGGTACTTCTTTACCCCACAATCCACAAGCTCCGTGAACTGCTGAAGCCCCTACGGGATCGTCCACCTTCATCCTGTCGAACAAGGGCGCGCTGATGGACGCGATGCCAGCGCCGATCATGCCGATGACTAGGGACTCCCATGCACGATACAGGAAGCAACCAGCTGACAAATTTATTTTACTTATTAGAAAAATCGTCCACGTTTTGTTTTATCCTAGTTCGGTATTATTTAAATGAGTAAAATATTTTTAATAATAAGTTATAAACCGAATCATTGAATTCAGAGTGAAATCCGTGGGGTGCTTGACATATTAAAGTTTACAATCTTTCTATTGGCAACTGTCTATGAATGAGTTATGGGAATGTCGTGAAATGCACCCCACGCTTTTCACTCTGAATTAAATAATTCTGTTTATAACTTATTATTAAAAATTATTTTCCAGTTTTTAGTTGGGTGTTTTTTTTTAACTATTATTTATTTTTTATTACGATTTAGTATTTTTCAGTTTTTATAATTAAACCACTTTCAAAAAGACTCGATAACCGAGAGGGCAGGCATGCGCAGATCGCGAACTAGCTCCGTCCCTTTCACTCCCTCATAGAGAAACTATCAAAATAATATATTAATCCTAGCCCTAACAACGATAATGGGAAATTGTTAACATATTATTGCATTGTCATTAGCATTTAATACGTATGCAAAGTTTCCAATTAATTAGACTTCTGGAGGTAGCTGAAAATCGCACTCAAAGGTTTCGTAACATAGTGAGATATATACATACAGCCCAAGCTTATAAAAGCGTTTTAACAACGCAAACTCAAACACATCGAGTGAATCTAATTTAGATTAAATTTAGTTCGTGAGTTTTTTGAAAAAAAAAAAGAAAAGTTTTCGAAAATTTACAATTACCTTTGAAGACGCAGGCTGTGTAAATGTTTGTGTGAATTTTTATTTTACTTTCAAGATATCTTTTGAATGGAATATCCGATTTCGATTATTCAAAAAGTAATCATCAGGAATTGAGACAGTCTTGAATATTAAATTATTTATTTGGATAAAAATGTATACATTGTATGGATAACATGGTCTGATTTTGATCGGTATTTCTATCAATTTGTTAAATGTAAAAAAGTAGTTATAGTGACGTAACTGCAATAGTTAGATATATGGTTTCGCAAAGTTTTTTGTAGATATTGATATATTCTATAATATTGGCGAACATTTTGTCCTATCATTAATACTCTTCACAGTGTAGGCGATGAAAGACATTTTATGGCAAATTTTTTACACCTTCGGTTGGTTTTAATAGGAATTTCTAGAGATTTATATAGTAATCTAGTACTAAATATAGCCTATGTTACTCAGTGATAATGTAGCTTTCTAATGAAAAAAGAATTATTAAAATCGGTCCAGTACTTTTTGAGTTTATTCGTTACATACAAAAATACAAATCTTTCCTCTTTATAATATTAGTGTAGATTAAAGAATAAAGTTTATCCAATCGAACAACACAGATGTGTATAAGAG
>JACTOM010000924.1:2612371-2680474 GCA_015832385.1 Elymnias hypermnestra | reverse complement strand
CTCTCATCTCTACCGCATTTATTTTACTTTTGTGATTCTTCTGCCATACCCAACTTTCACTACCATACATAAGTGTTGGCACCAACACTCCAGCATGCACTGCCAGTCTAGCCCTTTGAGACACCATCTGGCTATTCATAAAAGCATGCAGAGCACCATTTACCATATTCCCTGCATTCACTCTCCTTTCGATATCACTTTCACATGTTCCATCTTTTGTAAATTTAGATCCCAAGTATACAAATTCTTTCACCTCTTCCACTTGTTCCCCATCTATCAAAATATTGCCATTCATCATAGATTCATCTCGTTCAAAAAGCATAACTTTCGTTTTGTTTACATTCACTTTCATTCCTTTCCCTTTCAAAGCTTCATTCATAATATTTAGCATCTCCTGTAGCTCATTCGCGGATGACGCAAGCATTACTTGATCATCAGCGTAGAGTAGCATTTGATGAGTAATTCATTCATCTTAACACATACATACTTTCTTTTAAATCTGTCAAACAGTTATCCATGAATAGGTTGTGTTAGTAATAAATATTTTAATTAACAAAGCAAGCCTCGTTTGATTTCAAGTATATTGAATAACGATTGATATATCAAAGTAGCAGCTAGCATTCTGCAACATTATCATATACCTATTTTAAAGCCTAATTTGAAATGAAATTACTTCATGACTAGTTGGTAGCCTAGACATGTCTCAAAATTTCCAAGATGCAGATTACTTGACGACCTTTTCTTTATAGACTTGAATAAAAGCCAAGACTATCATGTTTTGAGTGTGTATAGAATTGTTAAGTACTTATCAGTAAATCAAGGTGTGGTAAGTTGTAGCCTATTAAAGTCCCACTGCTGGGCACAGGCCTCCATCAAATAACATTACTTTGTTAGTGTCAAAAGAACTTACTAGGGTTTTAGCTTGTTCTCGTTAAATCCCGTGTCGCTATATAAACTCTACACATGTAATTGACCGTTATATATGACCATAACCATGATACAGTCTAATACTGTATCATCATTTACCAGCAGGTGAGATTATAGTCAAATGGAAAAATTTATCGGTGTTTCCTTTAGTTGTTTCTTGCTATACAAGGTGTTAGGAGATCGCTCCCGAAAACGAAGACAGACGATAGTATTAATGACTCCTTTAATGTTGAGACGGAAAAAATCGATACAGATAAAAAAATCATAATTATAAAAAGTTTTATTAGCACCATTTACGCTCCATCGTGTTAGTAGAACGAAACGATAGTTTTATAATAATACATTGGTATGTAGCAGCCCAATAACGTCCCACTGGTGGGCACAGACCTCCTCACTCATATGACAGAGGGTTTTTAGAGCTTCGACCCATCACGCTGCTCCACTGCGGATTGGCAGGCATAGTATACAAGTGGACTCTCTATTCCTTCACTTTCATATTCCGTCGTGACTGCAACCCGACACGAGCGAAGACAGATGAGGACCCACGGCTTAACGTGCTCTCCGAGGCACGGGGTGGATCACACCGCCAACTTCCTAACTTCGGGCAAATATTGAGAAAATCTTAATAGAAAAATCAATATTGATTTCGAATTGGCCCGACCTGGGACTCGAACCCAGGACCTCATGTATAATAATACATTACTTTACTAATAAAACCAGTTATGTATGAACCACAAAGTGAAAAAACAGCTGACGCTCGTGTCAACGAACGCACGCGGCCGACGCCGGTGTGCGTGTAAAAAAAACGACTGAATTGAGCGTCAGTTCATTTTGATTATGTGTTTAATATCCTGGTTTCTTTAAGTAATGTATTTTTTTATAAAACTGTCGTTTCTATTATTTGTACTAATTTGACGCGTTTTTTTCGTCCCATCATTAAAGGTGTCATCAGTATGGTCTGTCTTCGTTTTAGGGAGCGGAAGCGGTCACCTAACACCATGTATAGACTGTACGAATGTAATTAACCGTTACATACAACCATAACCATAATACAGTCTAAATGATAGCCATTTTAGACTGTATGGTGATATACCACCAGGTAGTCAACTGGTAAATAAACTGCCTGGTACTCCTTCTGCTCAGGATATCAGAGAAAAAGGCTGCAGGTAGAGCAGAACAAGTGCCTACGTCTGATAGTACATCAGCTCCGAGGTACGGCAGAAATGACGTTATTCACCGTAATACCAGGACGCCCACCGCCAGCTTGCGAGCAGTATGTTCCGCCTGGCGGATAACTCTCCGCACACACATTCCACGGCAAACGCTGGGCGTCCTCTGCTTCGTGAGCTCCTGCTGTCACCACCACCAGCCTTAGGCGGCGAAGATAACGCGGTAGCAGCAACACCCGGAACATACCCCCCTCGGAATTGACCAGGATGGACCCGCTGGCGTCGACGGCGGGATCCAGTCCGTATGAGATACGGGCAAAAAAGAGTACCGGGCATTTACTGAATGCCCGGGCAATGAGGCCCGTACCCCGCAGAATGCTGTGATGAACCCAACGACGACTGTCGCTATATAGTGTATACAAATCTAATTTTTTAAATGATTAGTCACTGCAAAGACTATGTAGCATACCTATTTCGTACTGTTTTATGTCTACATTAAATATGCAACGGATGTACACGAAATTAATCAATTTGACCACAAAATTTACTGCGTAGATTTGCAAATAAATACTCGTTTCCTACGTAACATGTTTAAAATTCATTATCGGTTATTTGAGCAAGTTATAATTCAATGATTTGGATTTTTTTCTTCTTTTTATACGATCATTTTTGACAGGTTTTTTTTTAACATGTCTTTAAACTAACGTCCAAGAGTTCTGTGTAGTATTTATAAAAATGTACACGAGTAGAACATTTCGCCAGACTTTTCCTACCTTCATCTGTCAAATTAAGATTAAATAATTTAAATTAGAAGTTTGAACATAAGCTTCTATAATCACATCAAATCAAACATCTTAGTAATTAAACAAAGTAAAATGCGAAAATAGATGCTGTCCATTGAACTTGATATATCTACATAAAACTTCGATAATTTTATTAATGACACAAAACTTCTCAGTAAACCGTGTTTTTTGTAAAAACAATTTCATCGTTTGTTAAATGTCCTTGATACCAACCTATATTCGGAAATGTAAAATCTCATACCGTCGAATGTTCCAACTTCTACTCTTGTTTCTATAATAATCAAATTTCACTGAATGTAAAGAATTTGAAGTTCGTTTAATAAGTTAATTAAACATCTTAAACAACACTCCATTTAGAAATAATCGTATGATACATTATTACTTTTGTTTCTAAATGGTGTGTTGTTTTTAAATGCCAGTTGTACTTTTATTTCTCTTAAATTTAAGTTTATTTCATTGTAAATTATTGTAGACGTGCCATAAAGTGAATAAATAAATAAATTATAATTAAATTGCATGCCATTGTGTTTAATGTAACCTCCTTAGTGCTTTTGACAATACAAACTTTTTTAATGTAACCTTATGACGTTTGACATAATGTCAGCGATTGACAAATACCTATATATACTCTATATCCGTAAGTATGTCAATGAGTAAGTGGGAAATTTCATAATCCTCCGTCCGCACAATTTTTGTAAAGAGGTTTTATAATTGTGTTTCAATTTAAAACGCGGGTTTAACTAGTGAAAGAGTATAGGGTATTTCTGAACAAAGTGTATCTTTGTTGTGTCACGGAAATACAATATATAAATAAAATAATACGTGATGCAAAAACCTTTTTTACGTATTAGTTTTTTTATATATTGTATTTCCGTGACACAACAAAGATACACTTTGTTTAGAAATACTCTATACCCTTTCACTAGTTAAACCCGCTTTTTAAATTGAAATACAATTATAAAACATAATTAGTAGAATAAACAATAAGTCATTTAACAATTATAGATGTCAACATTAATAAGACCTTTTTAGCTGAAATTTGCATAGACATATTCATGTGATGGGAGCCTGATTGTCAATTAACTTACCGATAAGATGAACAGGACCAGATCCAGCGATATCCACGGCACCGAGCTTGTTCAGGAAACCATGCTTCCCCCACACCCAACCAGCCGGAACACAGTACACGATGGTATTCAGAAAGGAGAACAGACAGTACGCTTTAAAGTTACACCTGTGGGACATACAAAGTAAAGTAATGGACCTGTTAACGTCCCATCGTTGGGTATTTAAGTAGCAGCCCATTAACGTCCCACTGCTGGGCACAGGCCTCCTCACTCCAAGGAGCGAGGGTTTTTAGAGCATAGTCTCACCACGCTGCTCAACTGTATTCCTTCACTCTCATTGTCCGAAGTGACAGAATTCCCGAGATCAAGCGCAGGACCGACGGCTTAACGTGCTCTCCGAGGCACGGGGGTGGATCACACCGCCAACTTCCCAACTTCGGGCAAATATTGAGAAAATCTTAATAGCAAACTCAATATTGATTTTTGAATTGGCCCGACACGGGACTCGAACCTAGGACCTCATGAGGCAGTTTCGTTGGGTATAGACCTCCTCAATTATTTTTAGTGCGTAGACCCACCACGCAAAGTACAAGCAGGTTGCACATATCTTGGAATTGCTCCAGAAATACACTGGTTTCAATAATATATTTATCTGTCTAAGATGGTAGTGTGCTCACAGAGAAAGAGGTAATTTAACTCTTAATAGTGTGTACTTAGCGTCGTACCGTAACGAAATTCTTTTGGCGACATGTTTTGCTGATGCCAGTAATTAGAGATATAGACAAATAAAAAATCCATTTCCTTCATTTGTCCTGCCGGAAATCAAACATGGTGTACTGCAAGTACTCGCTAACGCCTTTACGTTTGCGAGACAGTAAAACTCATTGAAAACATTAATATGCGATAAAGCATGCGATAAATTATCTGTGTGTATTCAATCTAAAACCGATTGTAGTATTTTATTATGACTTTAAACATTTGTAAAGTATAAAATGTGTAATATTAGCTGACCAAAGAAAACCTCATAATCAATAAATAAAAAAGGATGTGTCAGCATTATTAAGAAATGTGGTCAAAATTTAATTGGAACAAAAGTAATTCGTAATAAAAAAAAAAACGCGACCTAGATGCCCGCAAAAGTCCATAGAATATTATAGTTGCGATCAGAAATTGTTAGTTGTAAATGTAAAATGTCAAAACAAAAGTATTCTTTTAAATTTAATTCGATTTCTGAACGAAGAGACGAACAAACAGGTAGGAGAAGTGTCTAAGGGAGAGCAAGTTTGTTGTTTATTCCAGGCGTTTATTTCGTATTTACTCACCTTTTAAACCTTCCCTGGACTTCCACAAATAATTCAAAACCAAAATAAGCCAAATCAGTCCAGCTGGTTTCACTTTTAGCGAGACTAACGAACTATTGATTTATATATATGTCGGAGAATAAGAGAGAGAAGGAAGCATAAAGCAGAGGGGCGTAGGGTTCTCCGCCGACATCGTCGTTAATGGCAACCATAATTTCCATACTGTGGGCGTTCGTGTGTAATGTTGGTGCAATCAAACACTTTATTAATTAACTCGGATTATATTGTTCAATCACTTAATTTACACAAACTCATTAACAATAATAGTTACGAATGCGACGGTTTCAAAAGTCGACCGCACCGGCAGGTCGTCACCAGAGAACTACCGAGAGACGCGCGCCGGACTGCCACTTATTGACTGCCCCACGCCGATAGACAGATGGCGCTAGCGTTCCACAGACTATTGCACTCCGACAAATAGATATAAAAATAGTTTTGATTTATATTGCTAGTTTGAATATAAGTTATATACAGAGATATAATTACCTTTCCGCCATAGCACCACTAACAATAGTGGTAGCAGTTGTAGCGAATGATAATTGGAACAAGAAGGAAGCGAACACCGGTCCCATCAGTGCATCACCCACTGGAGGATCCACCAGGAAATTTCCAACTCCAATAAAAGGATTAGACAGTGGACCTTCTCCAAAGGACATGCCGTAGCCGAAAATCCAGTACGTTAAACCTAATAGGGGATATTTTATTAATTAGTAAAATGGCATATAGATTCTATAAAGAATTTCCTATCAGATGGTATTTTGTACCCAAGAGTGGGCTGGCAATACATAATCAACAGCAGCTGTCTGATTTTTTAAAAACGTGAAAGAAAAGACTTAAAACACCTGAACATGTAAAGGTTCCTCAAAACTCCCCTCCTCCTCTTTTGTTATATATGTCAGTGCAATTCATTTTAGTCTAGAAGGTCAGAATAAGTCTATTAACAATTAATTCTAGAATACGACCTTTGTTGAAGCAGAGGTCCAACTTTATCTCTCACTGCCAAGTATAATGGTCGCCATGGAGATAGGATGGAATGCAGTTGCCTCTTTCTGCGAAGCCGTCATTTCTCTGAAGGAGGCAATGGAGCGAGTACGAGAATCTGCAGCAGATGATGCTCCCCTAAGAAGGAGGAGGCTGGGTGCAGGAGGCGTCTTTACGAACGCCTCCTGTCTCCTTGAACTTCCTCAGTCGGTTCATCTGGGAGTGTCAGAGTGAATGCGCAAGGGAGCCTCTGACACTCCCAATTCAGGGCGAGGAGGGTGTCGCTGGGTTTTAGTGGGTATTCTAGCCTTGCCGGTGAGTCCCACACTCCCTGCCTCGTGGCAGTGGTGCGCAAATGCATTTCCCAGCGGAAAAAAAAGAGGTCCAACTTTACCAGAGAAGTATTTAGGTCAACGTTCTTTAAATATTGTATCACGAAGTCCCAATGCTGTTGCTGCTATAAAATTTATCTCTAATCCAAATTAAATTCTCAATTATCTATCTATAAGTATTTCTTGAATGCCTTTATATCGATCACCAATAATTATAACAACGTAAAACTCGTGCTCGTCACTTATAAATATATATATCAAATATAATGACATACCGCCAAGTGATATATCCGCTAAATTTTTCATCATTATGTTTGCTTCATTCTTGATTGACACACATCCAGATTCCAGCATTCCAAATCCTACAAAAATATGAAATGTTAGTAGAAATATATATGATCGCTAGGACTGAGATAAGTGTCAATAAATTCTTTGTATGTTTCTCTATCAGTCTATGCCCAGGCTATATCCAATGTAAGAACTCTGTTTGATGGTACACCTCGTCCAAGCTTTTGTGGAGTATGTTTTGGTGTATTAAATGGGTGTTACTTGAAGGAGATCGGAATGAACGCTGTCAGTAATTGTGTGGAACAAAATCCTAAGGCTGCCTTTTTGTAGCCTGAATGATTAGAGCAAAGTAGTCATGAAAGGCATTTAGAGGAGAAATGGGAGCTTTGGACTAACGCAAAATCTGAACACCTTTATAACGATAGATAGACCTTAGAAGGCCCAATTAACCAATTCTTTAACAATGTCTTTTCATGCACCAGGGCACTTTTATATCATTACTAGCTGACCCAGCAAACGTTGTTTTGCTATATAATTACTTTTATCGCTATTAAAAAAAATGGGTTGGTGATAGAAAGGTCAAAATTTAGGGTTGTGTGTATTTTTGTGTGCCGTATCACAAAAAAATGAAAAAAAAATATTTCGTCCCAAAATTAAGAAGAAATTTTAAGGGTGATGAACCCTTACCACTTAGGGGTATGAAAAATAGATAGTAGCCGATTTTCAGATCTACTGAATACGCATGCTGGTACTTGGTACAAATCGATCGTTTTGGAGGAGCCGTTTTGGAGGAGTATGGTAACTAACATTGTGATAGGGAAATTTTGTATATTAGATTTCTTCGGCATAAACAAATCACGGGAAGCTATACCCTAAAAGTGCCTTTTGGAGTCTGGACTTTAATTTAGAGCAAAGTTTCTATAAATCTAGCTTGGACTAGCGCAAAGTCCAAGCAGCGATGGGACTGTAGATAGACCTTACAAGGCCTCATTAAGCAAGTCTTTAATAATTGATTTTCATGCTCCGGGACACTTTTATAACATTATTTATTCGTCACAGGTAACGAAATTGTGGGTAGCTATACCCTAAAAGTGTCTTTTGGAGTCTGGACTTTGGTTTAGAGCAATAATGCTATAAATGTAGCGTTGAGAAGAAATAGAGGCCTTGGTCTATCGCAATGTCCCAGCAGCCATGTGACCATATAAACCCCAATTAACCAAGTCTTTAATAATGTTGTTTCATTCACCAGGACAATTATACATAAGCTTTAACCCTAAGGGCGTCTTTTGGCTTTGACTGGACTTTGGTTTAGAGCAAAGTTGTTATAAAAATAGCTACATTGGGGGCTTTGGACTAGATCTACGAGCTATGACAATTAAGTATTGAGACTGATTCCATAAAAACCGTATATTTGAAAATTATTCTACAACTCTGCCATCCCCTTCAAAGTAGTCCAGTCCAGTTCCAGCGCGTTTTCCATGTTTGGTAACATTTCTGGAACGCTTCGACTGGGATGTCCACGAGTACCCTCGTCACGGTCACCTGGATGTCCGTAATTGACTCAAAATGGGTTCCTTTGACCACCGATTTTGTTTTAGGGAAAAAGTCACAAGGTGACGTGTCGGGTGGATAAGGGGGCTGTTGCAATACGGCGATCTCTTTAGAGGCCAAATACTGGGACACGCTGTGGGCGGTGTGGCACGGCGCGTTGTCGTGATAAAGGATCCAGTTACGAGCGATGTCTGAGCGCATCCTGTTGACTCGTTTTCGCAATCTTTTGAGTACTTGGCAATAGTAGACTTGACGAATTCTTTGTGGACGATTCCACGGCTGTCAACTGGTCTCCCACTCCGCGTCTGTCTTCCACGCTTTCACGCCCCTCCTTAAACTCTTTGTGCCATCGAAACACCTGGGCACGACAAAGAGCACTATCACCATACACTTTTACAATTTTAGCGTACGTTTCCGAAGCTGTTTCGCCCAATCTGGCGCAAAATTTTATCGCAACGCGTTGCTCTTGATTTCGTTTTTCCATTTTTGTGACGAGCACTACAAACACATGTCTACTTAACTTGACGCAGCAGGCGAACTAAACAAGCTAGAGCGATGGTACACATATCAATAGAGAGGGGAGGGATGCCGGAAAAAGAGAAAGGGAATTTCAAGGTCACAGGTTTACCACAAGCGCGGCAATAAAATCAGTCTCATTACTTAATTGTCATACCTCCTATGTCCAGGGAGCTATGTAAATGTTGATGGATTAAATGGTGATCTTAGTGAAGCCTTAATTTTGAATATCTAGTGTACATACGTCAAAAGTGCCAAATGTTTTTATCGAAATTTAATGCCCCTATAAAAACATTGACAATGAAATTATCACTCGAACAAAAATATTACGAGGAAAGATCCTTCATTATTTCTAAGGTTACATTGTGGATCACCTTGGACAGCTTACAGTCGGTTCCGGCATCATAATTGCATAATTTCACCACAGATTTGCGTTCCCAAAAGGAAAACGTCTAAAATAATGTAATTTATAATTATGTTTAATTACGTGAAGAGGCTAACTTTCGTAACGCTGTAAAAGGACTCGCTTCCTTATAAGTAGTCAGAGATTTCCAGCAGGGGAAATTTAGAATAACTATCAAAATCAAAATCAAAAATATCTTTATTCAAATAAGCATATTACAGCACTTTTGAATCGTCAAATTATATATTTTTTTCCACACTCTGATTCTAATATACGTCTGATGATGGTACTCAAGAACGACTTAAAATCTAAAGTTACGAGGGTTCCTTCGCGCCCTGATCCTAGAAGAACCCACAACAAACTCATTCGGGTTTTTTTTTGTTACCATCATCATTACAATATCATATTAGTTTATAATATTTTAATTAAAATTAGAGCAATTCGTTCACTCCCAGGCGTTTCTATCGTCTAAGTAATCTTGCAACTTATAATACGATTGTGGGAGTTTATTATAGAAACGTATACAGTTACCCTTAAATGAGTTGTTAATCTTATGCAGCCTACTAGAATTTATAAGACTGGTGGAAGGCTTCAGCTTTATCCAATTACTACCCTATCAGTGTAAGTGTACCAGAAAGTCCCCCTAAAGGGCTCAATCGGATTACCGTCACATTCCATTATGAGAGTTACGGAATAGAGAGTGCGCTTGTGTATTACGCCTGCCAACCTGCAGTTCAGCAGCATGGGTGGTGGGTCTATGCTCTAAAAAAACCTCTTTCCTATGAGTGAAGAGGCCTGTGCCCAGCAATGGCATCTACCTAATATCTAAAGCGATTGCTGTATTTATTATATGCCTGTTAATTGAAATGGCAGGACCGACATTGATTGGATTTATAATGAATAACAGTAAGTCTCCAGGGTCTGCCTCATTGGTCTAGTGGTTGTCATGTTCGACTACAGACATGAGGTCCTGGGTTCGAGTCCCGGGTCGGGCCAATTCAAAAATCAATATTGAGTTTTCTATTAAGATTTTCTCAATATTTGCCCGAAGTTGGGAAGTTGGCGGTGTGATCCACCCCCGTGCCTCGGAGAGCACGTTAAGCCGTCGGTCCTGCGCCTGATCTCTCTCCGGTCGTGTCGGATTCCCGTCACATCGGACTATGAGAGTGAAGGAATAGAGAGTGCACTTGTTGTGTACTATGCCTGCCAATCCGCAGTGGAGCAGCGTGGTGGGTCTATGCTCTAAAAACCCTCGCTCCTTGGAGTGAGGAGGCTTGTGTCCAGCAGTGGGACGTTAATGGGCTGCTACTAACTTAAGTCTCCAGGGAAATGAGCAATTCACTTCTTTTTAAAGAGAAATTTTAATAAAAACTAGTTACACAGTTTAGCTCTTACAGACTGGAAGTAAAATAGGAGATGAAAATTTGTATTGGAGGTCAATCATTTCACGTAAAGATATTTAGATTAACACATTTGTTAAGAAATAATACTTAAAAACACACATTATTTTGCATATCTGTAAAAAGAAATGTATAATCGTCTTCAAGTATATTCTCACGGATAAAGTAGCTGCTTTATTGTAATCTGACTCAGCAGTGACCTAGAACTCTACAGCAAGTAGGTCTCTACGTTACATAATAAACAGATTTTTAACCGACTTCAAAAAAAGGAGGAGGTTATCAATTCTTTTTTCTTATGTTTGTAACCTCATATCTCCCGACTGGGTCGACCGATCTTGACGATTTTTTTTTAAATGAAAGGTGGTGGTCGTCATAGGATCCCATTTTTTAAAAAACCAGTTCTGATGATGGCATCCATGAGAAAACCGGATAAGTCTTAAATTTGCGTAAGCATGTGCGCGACAAATGGACGAATAACTCAAGATCACGCCAACCGATTTCGATGATTTTTTTTTATTAGAAAGGATATACTTCAAGGGTTGTTTTGTGATAGTTTGGTAAGGTTCTGATGATGGAATCCATGACAAAGTGACGGAACTCTTCAATTCTTAGGAGCAAATCAACGATACTCGGCAGAATCTTCTATGGGCCATCCAGATATTTGAGTTACCTATCGTAACTTCGGTATGGTCAAGTGCTAGTTGCAGTTAAATATGAAGATCAATGGAACTCTTCAACGGCTTACAGTAAGAGTGTCATTTTTGGGAAAATCTATAACTGTCTGTAATCAAATGGCAATGACCGTACGTTTGTTGCTGTATTGCAATATTTGAAAGGTGAATTATGTGTGAAGCGGTGGTATAAGGTTGCGGGTTCGATCCCGGGTGTGGCGATATTAATATAAATTTAACTTTGTAAAGATGTTTCATATAAACGGTGTTATCTCATATGAGCAACGCGTTTTAGGTGTACACATATTGAGACAAATTTGTTAGTTTAGAAATTTTAACAAAAAAAGATCCGCCTTCAAACAAACTTACAAATACATTAGTATGCTCTAAAAAGTAAGAAATAATTGCGTATTCTTTTAAAGTGTTCTTCGTATTGTTATATTTGGAGTCGGTGTCAGCCAAGGTACCTACACATATAGCTATAGGTGGGAGTGACGCGAGAGCTGCCAAGTGGATTCGCGGGGAACATCTACCTTGGCTGACACCGACTCCGAATATAACAATTCAAAGAATATTATAAAAGAATACGCAATTATTTCTTACTTTTTAGAGCATATTAATGTATTTGTAAGTTTGTTTTGAAGGTGGTTCTTCTTTTGTTAAAATTTCTATTTATTGAAGACTAAATACATTGGTAGCAATTCAGATAAGCCCTCGTTACTATTTAATATATAAGATTCTTCTGTTGATATCCAAAATTGAAAGATTAATTTAGTTTAGGGAATGGTATGACAGAAATATGTTATTATTATATTAATATGACAAGTTGAAATTACGGAATCTATTTAAAAATATAGTAAGTAAGTGATAAAGCTTTAGATGGTATCGTGTTAAATAAAGTAAATAAGTAAGAAGTATTAACGCCCTACTGCTGGGCACAGGCTTCCTCATTGATAGCAGAGAGGGTTATTACAGCAAAGAATATGTAGAGAATAGAAGAATTTGTCGTCATTTGCCCTATTTAAGATGGCAGGAATAAAGTCCTTGCACAGATTCAAACATTGTATCCATTCGACTTCGGCTGTGCTGCTGACAGTCTAGTATTAGGTGACACAGCTTGGACTGTCTTTGCATTTGAATCTATATAGGTATTCGACAAACAACAAACAGAGTAAGAAATAGTGTGATAAGAGAACGTTGTGGTATAAAAGAAGACGTAGTGACTAAAATTGAGAAAGGTATGCTTAGATGGTTTGGACATGTAGAGAGAATGAATGAAAGGAGACTGACAAAAAGGATTTATGAGTCAAGAGTGAATGCGAAAGTTGGAAGGGGAAGACCAAGGCGAACGTTCCTGGACCAAATCCAGGACATTTTAAATAACGGCCAGGTCAAGAGTACTCTAAACCGACGAACTTGTATGAAAGGTTTAATGAGATTGAAAGAAGCGAAGGAGATATGCAAGGATCGTGGCAAGTGGAAGGATGTTGTCTCTGCCTACCCCTATGGGAAGGAGGCGTGATGCTATGTATGTATGTATGTATTCGACAAACCCGTCGTGTCCTATGAAGACTTAAGCCAAAGAGGAATTTATGCTCGTATTTTACTGTGGGCAGTAACTTCTTTGTCCCACGCTGAAGGAGGCGTGGGAAAAAGAGCATTTGTCTAGTTGCATAACGTTCTCTCACTAGTGCCCTCTCTTATACCTTGAGAACAACTATTATAAGCGGGCCACGTCGTTAGCCTCCTTCGCCAGAAATTCAGCTGCTTTCCAGCCACTCCCAGTGATTAACGTCCTATTACTGGACACTGGGCTGTAACTGCCTCATTGTGATAGTGGTTAGCATGTTTTATTACGGATAGGAGGTCCTGGGTTCGAGTCCCGGGTCGGGCTAATTCAAAAGCAATTGAAGGAGTGAATGTATGCCTGCCAACTCGGAGTAGAGCCGCGTGGTGGGGTCTATGCTCTAAAAACCCTGTCTGATATGAGTGCGGAGGCCTGTGCCCAGCACTGGGACGATAATGGGTTGCCACTTACTTTATCTTACCTACTGTGCACAAACTTTTACACTCATAGGAGAGAGGGTTTTACAGCATAGACCACGCTGCCTCACTGTGTCTTGGCAGGGTACACTTACCCTAAAATTCTTTCGGGAATATACAGTTTATATGTTTTTCTTCCCAAAACACATACAATTGCGTAAGTTTCATTGTTACCTATATAGAGAAACTTAACGGCGTCTGCTGTGGATTCGAATTCATGATTTCTCTAAATGAGAATCAACGCACTGCACCACTACGCCATTATGGCCTACTGGCCACTTCAGTACAAAAACAATTCAGTAGTGTATCGTTTTAACGTGAATACGTCACAGGGAAGCAATTAAAAAAACGAATGATGACATAATCTTGGGATCCTATAATAAGTTTGGTGTTGTAGCTACATATCTATCAACTTCATTCGGAATTTAATTACACCACTGAATACTTTGAACAAAGAATTTATTACGCTAAATAAGGACTGTAACACATCGCGCGCGGCGGAGGGGAAAGCCCCCGTTATGAGACTTATTCACGTTAGCTGTTCCCGTTCACCCGCGTAGATCACGGTTCTGTGGGGATTTGGGTAAATTCGTTATTTATCGGATCGAATTGTCAGTGTAAACCATTCTCGAATCTAGTTGAAAAGTTGGTCCAACTGTTCAGTTTAGAGAAATACACACAGACATTAGAATACATGTAAATAAAGCTCATTATAAATTTTGTTTATTTTTACATCTCTTATAATAATTATTAGACTGACCCATATTTTTACTCGGCGGGGATTAAGTTAGTAATAATTATATATTTAAATACCTGTTTGCATAGTGAATATAATGAAAGACGACGTCAAAATCCAGTTGGTATCTTCTAAATCTATCTCAAAGTTCTCTTGCAAGCTGACCGTTGTGTTGGTCAAGTTTGGGGACCTCAGGCCCATGTGGTATGTCCAATTCGCATCCATTTTTGCTTAATCTGTGGTCACCTTTTTTTTAAATATTATCTGTGTAATTTTTATTTTATTTTATGCAATACGTAATTGTAAATTCATTTTAACAATAACAAAATTTTATATGAATTTGTAAAATAAAACAGAAATTAATTTTATATTTCAAATCAATCAGGTCAATGTTTTCGTTCAGAAATTATTTATGTTTCTTTTCCAAATGTCCGAAGATCTTTTTTGGTACACACTTCACAATAACATATTTATTTTAAAATGGGTTATTTAACGAATAAATTGCAATTTTAAATATTTTTGGGTGGAAATGGTTGAAGTCTGATTGAGTTTGCACTTTTAAAATTAATTATACGTAATATTATTCATTTTGAAGTAATTTTTAATTATCATTTAACAACGTATTTAAAAAGTTTTCACTCATCACATGTATTTCTTTAAATTCAACGTTACATACATTTAATAATAATCATCGGAACTTAAAACCTCTTTGGTCAAATTACAAAAATTGTTTTAACCTTTTTTAAATCGATGTATTTGAAAAAAAATTTAATTATTGGATTTTTATTAGTCATGCAATCGAAAAACAACTTTCATGCTGTATAAATTATTTTTTTTTTATTTTTAACACGTCCACCCACAAAATAAGACTAAAAACCACTGGGGACAATAAAACAAGCTCACTGGTTTTATATTCTGTGTGCGAACTTCAAGATCTTTTCTACTTATTGACGTCATCTGTGGTTTGACATTAACCTTGAAAGAGTATATCCAACGTCAATTATTCTGACATCTTTATCTGTCGGCCCTTTATTGGATATAAATCTAATTAGTCTTTGTGATTTACTAATCTATATTCGCAATTGAAACTTATCCTTTAACAATAAGAGTTTATAATCATAATATTCTCGTATTTAATTGTAAAATGATTTTACAGTAAGATCATGCCATCTTTTCATTATTTTTTTAAATTTTAGTTTTGCATCAACGAGTAACTAACTGGACGGCCTCGCTGGCCCAGTAGCTTTGCCAGCAGAGGTCTTGGGTTCTATCCCTGGTAGGGCGAATTTAGGAAATTGCATTTTCCAATTTGCCTGATCTAAGTTCTAGTCTGGACTTGAAAAAGCCTAGGTACCACCCTACCTGATCCGGTACGATGTTGTGTAGAAACTATAAGGGATAAATTGCCTCTTATCATCAGGTCATCACAGTCAAGCGTTAACCTGTCAGCAATAAAAAAACACATAGATGCTTTGCACGCAGGTAGCACGCGTACGCACGTGTAATATGTATATAAAGCTCATTAACAGTGTAATGAAAAAATATAACTTTGCAAACTGGTAAACTGTTGCAAATGTCATAATTAAAGGCAGATATTGGTGGTTACAAGTGGATATTTCAAATTATGGAGCACGAAGTTTTATATGTCCAGTATAAAGTTGTATTTAGACCCTATTAGCGACTCACACAGACATGGGGAACAGTAAATATATATGCATATATACTACAAAGATATGTTTCTGATTTTAATCTCACACTTCTAAAATTGTTACTACTTTATAAGTTACTATTAACCATCTAACGGTTGTCTATAATGAACATATTGTATATATATTTGATTGTATATATGTTGTGGCGTTTGATTGTATATATATTGTGGCGATCCTATTAATTTTCAGACCATATTCCGTACAAATAAAACCTTATGTCATAAAAAAATGTAGCTAGACTATAAGTCGCGTCATGTAGCTACTCTGTACATTTGGACGCCACCGTCCACAGATGTCAACAAAGGCTATTGCTATAACACCTTTTTACGTAAAATCCTAATTGAATATTTTTTGATTTTTCTGGTAATAGGAATATAAAATTACTACCACGTCCAAATGGTAGGAATTCACAAATTATTTACAAGGTTGTCACGGCTTCAGCACGTGAAAACAAAACAAACACCTCACGTGTGACATTAGCTTTGAAAAGTAAAGTTATCGCCCACTTAACACAAGGAAAATAGACAGATAAAGCATTCATAAATAGCAATAAACTTTCGTTTATTACCAATTTGAAAGTTGATTCGACAATACTCTACAAATTTCGTTGTTAATGGTAAATAGCTGTTTATATTCCGACATACCTGATTTACATAGTGATGAATTGAAAATAGATCGCTGGATGAAAAGCCCAGATTTGTAGACTGTAAAATAATTTAATACTTTTCTGCTTATTCAAGCAAGACAAATTTAGATCGTTAATCGATTAATTAACAGCAGAAAAGTGAAATTGACAATTTTACTACAAATAATAAAAACAAACTTGTAGGCGTAGATGAAATACCTCTAAGGAAAGGTACTTTAGGGTTAAACTGGACCTATATATTAGTAAGATCTATCAGGAGAACGTGTAGAATTTATTTTTTAGATATTTCTCTGCGGAATACCTTTAAAAAGACAGTAGATTCTATAGCAATAAACAGACTTCTGACATTGGACACATAGCCTTACTTTAAATTATTTTATTAGAGATAAATTATTTGCTACTTTCATTTATACGTTTTAAACTTAAATTTTTGTGGTTTATTAACATATTGACTATTTGAACGGGTACGTATCACGTTACTCACGTCGTGATCACGATCCATGCAACTGGGTCGAAATATCGGCAAAATTAAAAAATAAAAATTAAAAATCGCCATCGTGATACGTACCCGTTCAAATAGTCAATTCATTTATACGTTCTTAGAATGGGTTTTAATTTGTATGTATTAATTGATATAATAAGACAAAATGGATTAAAATATCTAAATGCGACTTCCTTTGTCCTTGACTATAACAATGTCAAATACATAAACATTATTAACATATTATCTTTCATTTGAAAATGGCAATGACGTGCAACCTTAATAATGATGCACTTGCTAAGTTTTTATTGACATTACCAGAGAAGAAATTGCAAGTTAATCCTTTGGTGAATCACATAGAGATGAAGAGAATATAGCTAGGTTTTAGAGGTCTCTTCCATCGTGAAGTCCCACCCTCCTGATCCATTTAAGACTGGGTAAGTGCATAAAAGTGTGTCCTAAAGGAAAAACTGAGTTATTTTATTGAATAAATATAGAAAATAATTCTTTCCATGGACAAGTTATTAAAATCGATATTTTTATCGAGTTTCGACTCGATTCGACTGCCTCATTAGTCAGCATGTTAGGCTAAGTCGTGAGCTCCTGGCTCTGGATTCAAATCCCAAGTGGGGTGAATTTAAAAATTGATATTGAGTTTTCTATTCGATACTTCCTAATCGATATTGACCCCCGTACCTCGGAGAGCACGTTAAGCCTTCGGTCTTGCGCCTCATCTCTCTCCGGTCGTATCAGTTTGCCGTCACATCAAACTATGAGAGTGAAAAAATAGAGAGTGTACTTGTGTAGCGCATACACTTTTGCCTGTCAACCCACAGTGGAAGAGTGTAGAACCTCTTTCCTATGGGGCCTGTGCCCAGCAGTAGGAAATGAATGGACTACTATTTACCATACTTTTAATCAAGATTCACAGTCACATTGTCTGTTCGTTCTCTCAACCTCTTATAGTCTTTGGGTTTCTATTACGGTCACCGGAATAATTAACGATAACACCGCTCAATTGTATACGAAATTTTGTTTATAATCAGTAATAGTATTTTTCTTTCCTTCGTGGTGTTCAATAATGTATATATTAATCTATCTACTTCTCCGTCCGAAGCACTATTGTGAAGTCGAGTGACTGACTGTAAGTTGAGCTGTAGTTTTTTAGCGGAAATTTCTTTAGCATCTTTGTAAAAAGTCGATGAAACGAAAAAAGCGACAGTAGTAACAAACATATAAATTAATAAGTTTGAATGTGGGAGGAAATGAGATAGGAAGCATTATACAGTGTTTGTTATGTTCGTTCTGTTTGTGTTCTGCTTCGTGACTCTCCAGTAGTGTTCACTAAAGCACAGTGGGTGTAATTTTAAAAATCATTACTAAAACCTACAATTATCCTCTTGCCGAAATTTTATATTCGTCTCATTATCTTGAAGCCTCACAAGATTCATCGCACACCCAGCTGTAACTATAATATAGCTGCGGGTAAATACTGATAAATACATACATACATAGCATCACGCCTCATTCCCTTAGGGGTAAGCAGAGACCACATCCTTTCACTTGCCACGGATTCTTACATATCTCCTTCGCTTCTTTTATTCTCATTAAACATTTCATACAAATTCGTCGGTTTAGAGTACTCTTAATCTGGCCCGTATTTAAAATGGGTTTGGTTCAGGAACGTTCGCCTTGGTCTTCCCCTTCCAACTTTCGCATTCACTTGACTCATAAATCCTTTTTGTCAGCCTCCTTTCATTCATTCTCTCTACGTGCCCTTCTTCTTTCTCAATTTTACTCACTGCATCTTCTTTTATACCACAACGTTCTCTTATCACACTATTCCTTACTTTGTCACTCAGTTTCAATCCACTTATACTTAACAACGCTCTCATCTCTACCGCATTTATTTTACTTTCGTTATTCTTCTGTCATAACTTTCAGTCAGTCTGGCCCTTTGAGACACCATCTGGCTATTTTGGTACAAGCTTACCACTAGACCAATGAGGCAGTTAAAAGAACCAATATTTAATTTGAATATGACACGCTGTACAGTGGGTGTAGAGCTTTATCGACTAAATAATTCCATATTTAGCATAAACGCGCTAACGTAACTTGAATGATACACAATTTCAATAAGTACAGATCATTTGTGATTTAGATTTGGATATTTTAAAGAGTCAACGTGCGTGTCTAATTTGCGAAAACCATTTACAAATAATTCTCGAATAAAACACAATTGGTGACGCTTTAGACTGTAATATATATAGGAACTGCCTCATTGGTCTAGTGGTTAGCATGTTCGACTACAGACATGAGGTCCTGGGTGCGAGTCCCGGGTCGGGCTAATTCAAAAACCAATATTGAGTTTTCTATTAAGATTTTCTTAATATTTGCCCGAAGTTGGGAAGTTGGCGGTGTGATCCACCCCCGTGCCTCGGAGAGCACGTTAAGCCGTCGGTCCTGCGCCCGATCTCTCTCCGGTTGTGTAGGATTACCGTCACATCGGACTATGAGAGTGAAGGAATAGAGAGTACACTTGTTGTGTGCTATGCCTGCCAATCCGTAGTGGAGCAGCGTGGTGGGTCTATGCCCTAAAAACCGTCGCTCCTTGGAGTCGCTACTTACTTACTTATATATAGGAAAAATCTTTATTACATATAAGCTGCAAACTAAAGTTACGAAGTCTTCCTTCGCTTTCTATTTCGAGAAGAGCCCACAACAAAGTAAATTGAACCTTTTAAGAACTTCCTCTGACATATATATTTTAGAGAAAAAGTAATGAGGTTACTATCTCATATCTTTATTTCTACATCGAGCAACATCCAGTTTGAGCAAAATGTCAGAATTCAAGATGTAGATGCTCATTAAGAACAGATTTCCGTGACTAGTGGCTAGTTACCACTCTACCAGCAAAACTGCCAAGCAAAGAGATTTGTATTCCGGTACGATGCTGTGTAGAAACCATTAGAGGGAAATGGACTTTTATCAGATTGGCGCGCTTTCGTCTTGGACTGTAAGGTAAGTAGCAGCCCATTAAGGTCCCACTGCTGGGCACAGGCCTACTCACTCATATGAGACAGGATATTTAGAGCATTAGACCAAGCTGTACCACTGCTGATTGGCAGGCAGGTAGAAGTGTTATTTCGCTGAAGGAGGCACATGAGAGGCACAGGGAAAACGCTGTAGACGCTCCTTTACTTCGGCGCAGGAGGTTGGGAGGTAGGAGGCGTCGATTTGCGCTTCTCCTTCCTCCTTCTTAAGTTTCCCAGAGGAATCTTCCGGAGTGCCAGGGTAGATTGCGTCTACCAATGCTCTGGTGCTTCAGTAAAGGAAGCGGAGGGTATCGCTGGGCTTTAGTGGGTATTCTGGTTTACCAGCGCGTCCCACACTGCCGATAAGATTTTACTCTAATCGGCGTGCATAAAGGCATTTCCCAGCGTTAAAAAAAAGTACACAAGTGTACTCTCTATTCCTTCACATGCGGCGAGACGGAGACGGAGAGCTCTCTGAGGCACGGGGGTGAATCATACCGCCAAATTTTTCCCAACTTAAGGCAAATATAGAGAAAATCTTAATAGAAAACTCAATATCGATTTCCAATTGACCAGACTCGGGACTCGAACCCAGTCCGTCATGTCTGTATCCGTAAATGCTAAACACTGGACCAATGAGGTGACTTGGACTGTATCATCACTTATTATCAGTGATCACAGTCAAGCGCTACCTGACAAATATGTACATCAAACTTCATCTCTTGGTAAAGTATCGTGAGGAAACCAACCTATTCTAAAAGCAAATCTTGGGAATTTGCTACTTGGAGTAGCATGGTGCGTCCAAAGTCACAGTCAAGCACTTACCTGTCAGCAGTGAAGAAGGTTAAACCTCTATCACTCGCATACTTCTCAATAGATAGAGTAGTTATAATTTTAAATTAAACGAAGTTATTACCTTCGTGTCAAGGTCATGACCTCGGTCTTCGAAATTTATTTAATAAATACTGATCTGTGACATGTTTGTACAAAATATTTAGGCCAATATGATGACCTCGAAGCCATTGTAGTGTGTGAACATTATTAGGATACATACAAGGTGTTAGGAGACCGAGGACAGATGATAGTACTAATGACACCTTTGATGATGGGAAGGGAAAAAATTGATCCTGATTTTAAAGAAAAACATAGGTTCTCCCGGTGTAGCGAGGAGGTATTGTCAGACGTTCTACACTGGGACTCTTTGGACTAATTACACCCAAAAGGCACTGGACACTTTTAGGGTTCGGCCATAATTACTGAACCAAGGATGGATGATTTCTTTGCCCTGCCAAGAGAAAGACTGGCGTCTTTGTTGACAAGGTTACGTTCCAGCACAAACAGCATCTTGAGGATGTTTATTGGAAAGATGGACTCTCCTCTTTACCACCAATTCCTCAAGGTGCAGTTTGGGCTGGATAGTAAGGTGGGAGTTTTATTGTATAGGAATTATTTATGTATTTACTAACATAAGTGAGCCTATGTTGCTAGAATAAAGAAATTTTATTATTATTATTATTTAAAACATTTTATTAGCATTCTTTACGCTCCATCTTGTTAGTATAGCTAAAAGAAACGATAGTTTCATAAAATACACACCGCCGCGGCCGAGCGCGCCGACAAGTAGAGGTCGTTGACCCGGGCTGAACTGCCAGCTGTTTTAATTTTGAATTTCAGTGCTAGTTGGTTTTTGAAGTGAAATTTCTTTAACTGCATGAGGACAAAATTTTTTACAAAAGAAACGCGTGATTAGCGTCACGAAGATATGCAGCGTTTTTTTATGTTAAGTCGTTTGAAGGTTAGGTAGTTTTAATATTTACAAAAAACATGTGGCATTTCATAATATAATGTACTATTTTTCATAAAATATAAAATAAAAATATTCTATAAATTTTAAATTGAAAAACACGTGGCTTTTTTATTTTCAATTCGTCATTTTAGATTTCAATAAATTATTTGTAATAATTTTAATGGAAATCTAAAGTTTTACATTTGTATAAATTTAAACAAGAATTAAAAATTAGTTTGTCAAAGAAGTTTCACTTCTGACACTTACTTTGTACGCAAACACTTTTTTCTTATGAAACTATAGCTGTACTAACATGATGGAGCGTAAATAATGGTAATAAAACGTTTTAAAAATATGATTTTGTTTTAATCTGGATCGATGGCTTTTCCGTCCCATCATCAAAGGTGTCCTTAGTACTATCATCAACTTTGTATAATGATTTGTTTCCGTTGGTGATAGGTTAGATCTTGGCTAATATGACATTATTGATAATACAGTCTAAGATGGAAACGTGTTGAACTGAAAAGAGGTACATTAGGCTACGATTAGTTTCCACTCTATCAGCGAAGAGGTAAGCTACCTTTTACCAGGTAACGGCGCTACCAACGTAGTAGTCTTGGGTAGTATAGTATTTTTCTTTCGCTGGGAAATACTTTTATGCACTGCCTGCGACCGTGTGTCAGGAATGTGGGACTGGGCGAACTAGAAGGCCTCGCAATACGCATGATTGAAGCACCAATCAATTGGGGTTCAACATTCGCATTTATTATTGGTTAACCGGATGCATCCGTCAGACGCTGCCTTGTAGCCTGCCTCCTCCGGTGGTGTGAGGGAGCATCCATTGCAATCTCCCTCTCTCGTTCGTGGGCCTCCTTAAGTGAGATGATCGTCTCACAGAAGAGGGCCACTCCCGCCCAGCATCTCTCAATAGACAGCATCACGTCTAAAACGCTGTCCAGTGAGAGGTCCGCGCCGATCAGCGCAACCAAGAGGTGACGCTGAGATTCCCAGGCTGCACAATCTGCCAAATTATGCTGTGCCGAGTCGGTCATAATCTGCATCAATTTGTAGGTGAGTCACCCGGGTTTCTTGGAAAGCCATTGTTCCATGTGAGGGCGGATCGCCTCCACAGTGGCCACACCCGCTACTGGGGTCCTAAGATCCTCTTTCCATCGTTGGATCAGAGCGCGGTCGGCTCGAGCAATGATCCTCCGGACCTTATCAGCGCCAACCTGCACATCACGTTCCTTTATAGCCACCTTGTGCTTATAGATGGCCGCAAGAACTTCAACACGAAGAGACGGACTACTATAAATTGTTATAATGTTGATTAAAACCTCATACAAATAATATGTAACCTTAACTCTTTGTATTAAAGCATATTATAAATAACGAGAGCATCAAAATTACAATGACATTGACAGGTTGACATTGACGTTTTAAAATAATAATGTTATTTAAAAATGTACCTTAAATCAATTTAGTTAAGATTCTTTTCTATCTACAATTATTTGTAAAATTGAAACGAAACCAAGACGTTCCTAGAAAAGGTATCGCCTCATTTGCACTGGTATCCTGTACTGGCTCAGTGCAAAAAAGAGGCTCATTTTCAATTCATGGCCTACCCAACACTTCTCGCAGCCGATCATCCTTGGAAGCTTCGGGTGGAGGTTCTTGCGGCAGTATCGAACAGCTGCAAGGAATATACGAATGGCCAGATACCAGCGAAGTACAGAGAATCAGGACTCAATCCGACAGGGCTCTGATTGAAAGACCGGAAGAGGACTTCATATCTCCACTTGGAAGGTTGGATTTCCAGGGGGCCCGGTTCTTTGCCCTACAGGTTCGTGCAGGTGTTAACTGGACATGGTTGTTTTGGTAAATACCTGCACCAGGTTGTGGGCTGTGTGGAGTCTCCTGCTTGCCGCGAGTGTGTAGCAGCTGTTGTCACGGCGCAACACGCTCTGTCAGAATGTCCGGCTTGGGGATCACAGCGTCATCTCATGGTGTGTTCAATCATTCATCTCTTTAACGAGCGGTGCTATGCTCGGTGAGGATCTACGTTGGAAAGCTGTGTCCTCCTTCTGTGAGTCTATTATCTTATAGAAGGCATTAGAGAGGAAAAGAGAGGGAGGTTCTAGAAAGCGTGGTTTTGCCCATTTGAATGTCAATGGTGCAGGCAGCGAGACCCACACTACCGGATAGAGGTAACTTCATCCGAAGTGCGCAAAAGCATTTCGCAGCGAAAAAAGAACAACACTGCAATGTAGTTCTTATCATCAATTTGGCCTACTGTTAAGCACCAACTTGTCATTGTTAAAAAAGACACATTAAGTGTTGCTACACTACAACTACGCTACCTTTTGTGGCATTTACACAAATAGCGAACCGATAACATCGATGTAGAATATCTATAAAAAAAAGTATATACATAATATAAATTTATTATTATGTCGTATTGTAGTAGGAAAAATAAGTAATATTTAAATTAATGTCTTAAAAAGTCAATTTTTATATTCACGCCATATAATGGTCAATTTATTAAACTTACAATAGCTGGCAGATGGCGCTTAAAAAAGTATTGCTACTCCTCAATAGATGGCGGTATAGTTACCTTTTTTTTTTATTACACTTTTATAAATGCATTGCATGATAATTCATTATATCTTTTTTTATTTATCACGATTATTTAACTCATAGTTTCGAAATGGTCGTAAGTGATGATACAGCCAAGATTAAGGCGCACGAACTTGGTGAGCGGCAATTTATATTTAATAGTTTCTACACAGCGTTACCGGAACACAAATCGCTTTGCTTGGNCGCTGCCTTGTAGCCTGCCTCCTCCGGTGGTGTGAGGGAGCATCCATTGCAATCTCCCTCTCTCGTTCGTGGGCCTCCTTAAGTGAGATGATCGTCTCACAGAAGAGGGCCACTCCCGCCCAGCATCTCTCAATAGACAGCATCACGTCTAAAACGCTGTCCAGTGAGAGGTCCGCGCCGATCAGCGCAACCAAGAGGTGACGCTGAGATTCCCAGGCTGCACAATCTGCCAAATTATGCTGTGCCGAGTCGGTCATAATCTGCATCAATTTGTAGGTGAGTCACCCGGGTTTCTTGGAAAGCCATTGTTCCATGTGAGGGCGGATCGCCTCCACAGTGGCCACACCCGCTACTGGGGTCCTAAGATCCTCTTTCCATCGTTGGATCAGAGCGCGGTCGGCTCGAGCAATGATCCTCCGGACCTTATCAGCGCCAACCTGCACATCACGTTCCTTTATAGCCACCTTGTGCTTATAGATGGCCGCAAGAACTTCAACACGAAGAGACGGACTACTATAAATTGTTATAATGTTGATTAAAACCTCATACAAATAATATGTAACCTTAACTCTTTGTATTAAAGCATATTATAAATAACGAGAGCATCAAAATTACAATGACATTGACAGGTTGACATTGACGTTTTAAAATAATAATGTTATTTAAAAATGTACCTTAAATCAATTTAGTTAAGATTCTTTTCTATCTACAATTATTTGTAAAATTGAAACGAAACCAAGACGTTCCTAGAAAAGGTATCGCCTCATTTGCACTGGTATCCTGTACTGGCTCAGTGCAAAAAAGAGGCTCATTTTCAATTCATGGCCTACCCAACACTTCTCGCAGCCGATCATCCTTGGAAGCTTCGGGTGGAGGTTCTTGCGGCAGTATCGAACAGCTGCAAGGAATATACGAATGGCCAGATACCAGCGAAGTACAGAGAATCAGGACTCAATCCGACAGGGCTCTGATTGAAAGACCGGAAGAGGACTTCATATCTCCACTTGGAAGGTTGGATTTCCAGGGGGCCCGGTTCTTTGTCCTACAGGTTGGTGCAGATGTTAACTGGACATGGTTGTTTTGGTAAATACCTGCACCAGGTTGTGGGCTGTGCGGAGTCTCCTGCTTGCCGCGAGTGTGTAACAGCTGTTGTCAAGGCGCAACACGCTCTGTCAGAATGTCCGGCTTGGGGATCACAGCGTCATCTCATGGTGTGTTGAAAGCGATCTCTCTTTAACGAGCGGTGCTATGCTCGGTGGGGATCTACGTTGGAGCTGTGGTTCTGTGAGTCTGTTATCTTGTAGAAGGAGGCATTAGAGAGGGAGGTTCTAGAAGGCGTGGTTTTGCCCATTTGGTTGGTGGGACGGGTTGATGAGGCTGCAGCTGAAAATCGGCGCCATGTGTCATATTTGTGGCACATGGCACAAGCCGAGCTGTTTTGCCTTTTCGGGGCTATGTGGGGTTTGCACGGCCATTTAATAAAGTTGTGCAATTATTATTTTTATTGTTTATTGTTTTAAGTGTATTTAACTCACAGTGCTCTGAATAAAGCTTTCTTTCTTTCTTTCTTTCATTTGAATGTCAGAGTTGAATGCGCCAACAAAAATTTGGATGAACAGGGTTCCGCTGGGTTTTAGTGGGTATTCTGGTGCAGGCAGCGAAACCCACACTACCGGATGAAGGTAACTTCATCCGAGGTGCGCAAAAGCATTTCGCAGCGAAAAAAGAACAACACTGCAATGTAGTTCTTATCATCAATTTGGCCTACTGTTAAGCACCTTGTCATTGGTAAAAAAAGACGCATTAAGTGTTGTCAGTATCTTAAAAAGTCAATTTTTGTATTCACGCCATCTAATGGTCAATATATTAAACTTATAATAGCTGGTAGATGGCGCTTAATAAAAGTATTGCTACTCCACGATAGATGGCAGTAAAGTTACCTTTTTTTTGTCACACTTATATAAATGCAATGCATGATAATTCATTATATCCTTTTTATTTATCACGACTATTTAAGTTTTTTTTTAAATCTTTATTTATTGTCAGGGCTTTTGTAATTTACATACATGTCAGCCCTATTGTTCCTTGTTCTTAATTACTAATCACAAGCTATCCATATATACTCCTAAAAACTAAATATGTTACTTAACTAATTATATATTGATAAATCTAACGCAAGATATATAGAATTTAAATAAAGTTCTAGCTGCCCCAGAATTTGGTTCAGCAAGAATGCTATTAATGTAACCAATGTCATATTTATTTATATTAAGTAGTGACCAAGCTTGTTCTTTCACACCGCTGATCCGAACACATTCCATTAAGAAATGTTGCACATCTTCCGGTATACTACACACTAAACAATTTGGAGATTCTACTTTTTTCATTAAATATGCAAATTTCCTTAACGGAACATGTCCAGATCGCAGCCTGAAAGCAGCAACTGTATATGGACGATTCAAATTTGAGTGTAAGTGCCACGGTGTATTCGCAGGTAAACTTTGCAGAGTTTTGTACCATATTCCCTTCTGTATATTATTTGAGTTATGGTTTCGAAATGGTCGTAGGTGATGATGCAGCCAAGATTAAGTCGCTTTGCTTGGCGGTACGTCACATCTCCCCATTTCATTCTCCATTATATAGTAACCGGGTCCAGCTGTAATGCGACATCCGATACATGGTCGAGTAAATCAGGCTATGTAGAAATTTCAGTTTCTTTAAAGGAATTATGTATTTTCATCCGTCAGACTGTCTTTGGTGCTCCGGATTCATTTTCGATTGTTATTCATCATAAATAAATAAAATATTAATAAAAAAAAATTAAAAGTGAAGCTTCTTTGGCAAAGTAATTTTTAAGTCTTGTTTATATTCATACAAATGTAAAACTTAAATCACGAGACTTAGAGGGAGGGAAAAAGGATGATATGTTCAAAAAATGCCACGTCTTTTTTTGACAATATTAGAAATTGTTAATTAAACTTTGTTTTTGAATATTAAATGACGAGTGGCAAATTAAAATGCCACGTGGTATTTGTGAATATTAAAACTACCTCACCTTCAAACGAATTAGCATAAAAAAATAGTGCACATTATCGTGACGCTAACCATGGGTTTCATCTGTAACAATTTTGCCCTCATCAAAGAAGTGTCAATTCAATAAGGTACACTCACAGGCCTCATCACTCTTCGGAGGGAACCTGTCGTTAGCTAGCATAGTTGATGCAATGGTTGTTAACGAGACGGGCTGGAGAGCAGTGCCTCTTTTTGCGAATCTGTTATATGGCTGAAGGAGGCATCGGAAAGGGCGAGGCAGACGGAGAAGGCTAGGAAATAGGATGCGTAGGTTTGCGCATCTTCTGCTCCCTCCCTGAATCACCGAAATGAGCCGGCTGCATCTGGGGTGCTAGAGTAGATTGTGTAAGCGAACCTATAGCCCTCCAACCATGGATGTTGACGGTCTTCCGCTGGGTTTTAGTGGGTATTATGAATCTGTCAGTGAGTCCCACAATCCCGTTCAGGGGTACGTAAAGGAATTTCCCAATGGCGAAAAGAAAAAGGCCTCATCACTCATAACATTATAGAACATAGACCACGCTGCTCTACTGTGGGTTGGCAGGCATAGTATACAAGTGCACTCTCTATTCCTTCACGGAGACGATCGGAGCGAGATCAGCGCTCTCTGAGGCACGGGGGTGGATCACATCCCCAATATTTTCCCAACTTCGGGCAAAAATTCTTAGTAGAAAACTTAATAACGATTTGGAATTGGCCCGATCCGGGACTAGAACCTAGGACCTCATGTCTGTAGTCGAATATGCTAACCACTAGACGAATAAGGCAGTCAGACAAATTAAATATGTAACTGGACTTTACTTTGTACAAACAATGCCTTCAACCCAATTATTCATATCACTTCTATAATCCCTAACTAAAACCGTCGTCCCTGATTCTAAATCTCTAACTCTGTCTCCTCCAGCATATAGCTTTTGTACTTCCTGTTTATGATTACTTATTTTATCTCAGAGATACACCAGAAGCCCGCATTTCATTACCCCAAAAAGTAGAGTTGATATTACCTATATTTACTCATCGCGCCTAAGGGTAATATCAACTTATACATAAATATTTTGGGGTAGTAATTAAAAAACTTTTATTTCAGGTACTTTTTGGGGTAATGAAAGGTGGGCTTCAAGTGTATCTCAGAGATAAAATAAGTAATCATAAACAGGAAATACAAAAGCTTTATGGACGGTTTTAGTTATGGATTATAGAAGTGATATGAATAATTGGGTTGAAGGCATTGTTTGTAAAAAGTTAAGTCCAGTTACATATTTAATTAAATTATATAATACAGGTGTCTTATGGAAGAGGCATATACATCAAATAATTAATAATGATGCTAAAGTAAAGGTTGATTCATTTAGAGCTACTTTTGGTGGTGGGGATTTAATGGCAGATTGCGCATGCCTCGTGTCAACTGAAGTAACATTCATAATGGAAAGACTTAGCTCGGTACAGTGTCTACAATTTGTTCAACTGTTTTACGAGGTACATGTTTCGGGCGCTTAGAGCAACTTATGCTCCACATAATCAGCCTACAGAACGCACAATTCGCTCTACAGTAAGGTTGAGACCCAATTTTCATTACTGGATAATACTCGACCAAATAGTCCTCATCCAGCACGTAGTGAAGGAAATATAGGGGCGGTAGTGAAGAGTGTACATGAAGACCGTGAATTGTCAATTTGTCGCCGTTCTCAACAATTTGGCCTGCCATATTCAACATCTTGGTGTATTTTACGTAAGGATCTTTCTTTAAAAGTTTGCATAATCCGAATCGTTTTTGTTTTAGTCGCTGGGCTCGAGACAAGCTTGTAGAAGATCCACTGTTTCCGATAAAAATATTGTTCAACGATGAGCCCCACTTTTGACTTAATGGGTGCGTGAATAAACAAAACGCTCATATTTGGGGTGATGAACAACTCGATGAGATTCAAGAGCTACTATTAAACCCAGAAGAAAGTACTGTTTGGTGTGGTTTATAGGCTGGTGGAATAATCGGTCCATATTTCTTCAAAACAGAGGTTGGCCGGAACATTACTGTGAATGGTGACCAATATCGCGCCATGATAACAGACTATTTGATACCAGAAATTGAAGCCCGTGGTCTCGACGAAATTTGGTTCCAATAAGATAGCGCCACTTGTTATACAGCCCCTGAAACCATGGCTTTACTGCGAGAGCGATTCGACGGACAGCTCATTTCACGCTTTGGACCAGTGAATTGGCCGGCTAGATCATGTGACATCACACCTCTTGACTTTTTACTTTGGGGCTATGTAAAGTCCAAAGTCTACATGGATAAGCCGGCTACAATTGAAGCATTGGAGGCCAAAATTACTCGAGTCATTATCCAAATATCACTGGAAATCCTCATAAGCGTCATTGAAATTTCGAATTACAGAATGGACGTTGCAAACCATTGTCGCGGACAACATTTGAAAGAAATTATCTTTAAAAACAAATGTAAAGAATGGTTCTTTTGTTTGATATTAAAGATTATAAAATAAAATTGTTTTTATTCATTTGCTGCTGTATCATAGAAAGTTGAAAAACAAATAAATGAGAATTCTGCAACTAAAGAATGTAAAATTGATAATTGTCAAAACTCTAGCGAATGAAAATAATCTAGCGAATGAATATTCGGAATCTAATACAGTAAAATTAAAAGTCCGTTTCCACCTCGAAGAGTAATCACAAAACTAGATAGGCTGAATTTATGTGATATGATTGACATGTACTTTTTTTTTGACGCTGGGACTTACTGACAAGTCAGAATACCCACTAAAACCCAGCGGAACCCTCGGCATCCTTGAATGGAGAACCAGAGGTACGCAATCCACTCACAACAAAATTTTCCGAGTAGAGCACTTGTTACTGGTATAAAGAACAGCCTTTCGTGGCAGCTTCAAATTTGCTGTCATTAAGTGCTGTAATGATTTACCACCCCGTGCTTCACACTCAATTGTATCGATTAAGAGGAAGGTCAAGTCTCACTATCACTGCAAAAAGAAAGTAATCAGAAGTGGGACTAACTTTCCTGTTTCCAGCACTGTGAACGGTCGAGATCGTTGCTGCTAAATTTGTATCACGAAATTGTTAGTAATAAGTATATTAAATGATATTTAGTTTTAAATTTGATAATTTGCTTTTTTATGTTGTAGTGTTTTAGTATCTCTTTCTTTTATTGTGTGGTAATTAATTGTCGCAAGGATGTCTGAAGTAACTAAGTTTTTTGAAAGGGTGCCTGACATGGTACACTGATGGATCACGGATGAAATCAGGAACCGGTGCAGGCATACACACCAAAGGGCTGAGCAAAAGCTACAGCTTAGGGCAATACACTACGGTCTTTCAAGCAGAAATGTTTGCTTTAAAGGTGTCAAAATAACCATCCTTAGCGATAGCCAGGCGCCACTAAAAGCACTTGACACAAGTAAAATCAGGTCTGGCCCAGTGCTAGAATGCGTGAGAGAGAGATGAGAAGCCTTAATTGTCTTGGACAAGACAACACGGTAAGGCTTGCATGGGTACCAGGACATTAAGGGCAACGAGCAAGCGGATGAGCTGGCTCGAGCTGGATCGAGCAGAGGGTTCATAAGTCCTGAACCCTGTATAGCAATAGCACCGTGCGTGATAAATGCCGAAAGAGAATTGGCAGAATGGCACAATTATAGGGCCTAAGGCATTCCAAGACGTTCTTGGATGCAGTAAAACCAAGCTTCACGAAAAGCTTTAAAAACTTAAGTAGAAGACAGGTTAGGTATACAGTCGCAATTGCACCGGGCCACTACAGTACAAAGGCTATGTTAAAAACCATGGGCATTACTGAAGACTCTACTTGCAGAGCCTGCAATGAGGAAGAGCTAGGCTTAGCTAGGACACGAATGAGTCTGCTGAGAGTAACCTATCCGCAACCAGAAGAGTTTAAAGGCTCCAGCCTGAAGCGTACTCTCAAACTTCTGGAATGGGTTTTTGAGTACATTTAGGGGAGATTAAAGGATGGGGCGCGTACAAAAGATCCAGAAGGCAAAAAAACCAGTGTCGCACTGAGTGGTGGAGCTTATTTGTTGTCCACATACTTTTCTATTCATTTATGCATTATGTTATAAAAAACGTATGAAGAAACAAATATAAATTATATCTATCCATCTATCTAATTAACGTATTTCTTCTCGGCTTTTCAACCCAGCCCTCTTAGACTAGATGACATTCTAAGTACGCTAACGCTGCCTCGAACGACTAGAGACACTACAATTTCTTTATGTGATCTCGTGACATGTCGATATGACATGTCATTCCCATATATTTTTAAGGGTTCTACTGGCGTTAGCGTATTTTGAATGTAATCTTGTCTACAAGCCCAGTAGTAAGTTCGTTACCAGCTAATAGATAGATGAGGATTACAAAAGAGACTATATTGCCCTACAATTAATCGGGTTTTAAATTTCTGTGGCTTGTTTCAATGTGACAAATGGAATATAGGTTTGGGAGAGTAAAACAAATTTCATTTAATAATCTTCTATATATAACTTTATAATTGTCTTTTATATTCAATATTTTACAATTGTCTTACACGAATTACATTTAAAATGATAAAACATTTTATTCTATGAACACCTAAAAGTTAAAATACGATATACAATTTTATACAATGGCTGCCAACTTAAAAAGACAATTGAACTCAAGAAAACGTTAAAGTTTTGTAAATTCCACCGAATTAAGAATAATTGTGCTATTTAAATAATATAGAAAATTTGTTTTATTATAGTTAGCATTAGAATTTATTAATTCTTTAACGAGGAAAGTTTTAGGCATTACAACCTTGTCTAAAAAAAAATATTGTCTGTGGTAGAGTTCAACGTCAAACTTTCCCGCGCATTTCCTTTTGTCAGATGTTATTTTATAATTACCTAAATTTTATTTGTACAAAATGGAATGAATAAAATTTACAAATTGTCTTTTGCATTATGATAAGCTATATTACCTACAACACAACGAAAAGATTTAGCTAATTTATTATTCTATATAAATGTGTTTATCTACAGTAATAGCAATAATTTTTTTTTCAAATAAATTAATAATTATTATTATACTTTCTATTTACATAATTACACCTAGACATTTAGAGTACATACATTAACAACCTTATAAAAGGTCTATAAAGCTTTATTTACAGTAGCTTTAAATATAGAGTAAATACATTATGGTTCTGTCAATCTTGAGTACAGATAAAATATAATTTAAAAGTTTAGTATTTATCATGCTTTGGGTTCCAACTATGATTTCGAAGTTACATTTTATTTAAAAATACATTTAAATACTACATACATATTTTACCATACCATAGACTAAATAAAAATTATTTATCAACGTTAATATTAAAATTTTGGTATGTGGGCCGTATTGATTCGGCATTGACTGGGGAAGGGGGTGTGGGTGGGATATAGGGATATCTAGGGTAAGGAGGATAGGGATAGGGGTATCCCGAGGGTAATAATTGTGGATTGTGGAAGGGGGGTAAGAGTGCCGGGGTAGGGTATCCGTAGGGTAATCCTACAGATGATGCAGCTGCTTGGAGTATGGAAGCGGCGAACGCTGGGTCACTGTATACTGCAGCGTAAGGCCATGCAACGGCGATTCTTTGGCGTTTGTCTTTCATTCTACGATTTTGGAACCATACCTGTGGACAAAGAAATATAAAGTTAGATGGAAACTTAATTTGTCTATGAGGTATTTGAAAGAATAAATTGTGTAATAAGTTTGATATAACACGCAATAAAATACACTCAAATCTTAAAGTAATAAATATATTGTAAGATATAGGCCCACTAGTCGTTTTGGAGCTTAACAAAAGATTTTCTCATTTCTCTACGATTATGGAAATTCATGTAGTTTTGAAACTGTTTTTTTTTAGTTTATTCTTCACAACAAAATCAAATAAACAACCAAATCCTTTTTTTTATATTAAATTCTACATCGATTTATCAAGACCTAGTAGTTCCGGTTCATCATAGTACATCGTCACAGGGGTATCTACTTAATTACAGAGTAATTTTGAAGATATTTAACAATAGATTAATGTTCGAAATTGAGCACTGATTCTTTACTTCTATGGAATGTAAGTCACACAATATTTAAATAGCTTACGAGATTGAAATTTCGAAACGACGCAATCGTAGCGACTTTTTAATATCTGTTTTAAAATGCTAATCAATATATAAAATAATAAAACTGAAACAAGTCAAACGCGACACTATAAAGGATCCAAATAAAATGCCATCAGCGGTGGAATCGGGCCAATAAACTGGTCTCAATAAATACCTAATGCGTTATCACTCAACTTTATATCAATAATCATTCCAACATTTATAACTGAGCGGTTCACACACCTCCGCTAATTAATTACGTACCTATATTTTAATAATGTTTCGGCAAAAGGCTTTGTGATAATTTTGCATTTTTTCTTAATGCAGACAACCATTATATCGCCTGGTGTTTAGTGGTTACATATTCACGACAAAAGTAATGAAGGCCTAACGCAAAAATTGTGTGTACCTATGGCCGTTACAGACATTGAATCCAACCGAATTACCAGACGACCAAACTTACTGACTCACTCACTAGTACTTCATTTACAAAGTCACTAAGCACGGACCTTGCCATATTTTGACTTGATTGGTAAAATGTAATATAGTTATAATGATATCGTTTGAATAATATGGTAAAACTTGTTTTACAATTGCTGACAAATTAAAATTTATCTGATTCTATTAATGGTAATTTAACATGTAGAAAATGTTATTGCGGTAACTGTTATTTGTCTGTGAACTTTCTGGTTAGTCTATGGTTAGATAATATAGTCTGTAATACAGAATATAACCTCAGCTAAGGAGCAATAGTTCTATATCAATTCGTTCTTATAATGTATGTAAACATATCTACATGTTTTTATATATCGTAGTTTTTTTTTGTAAAGTTTATTTGCATTGCTCGCCTCACTCAAGATGTTTGATCTTAAAATTTAAATTCTTATTTGCTTTTAATAAAAACTTAGGTAATATTGTTCTTAAACAAACATTCCCCAGGCGAATACATTAAAAAGTCATTGTAAAATCATTAAAACAGTGATGGCCGCTTCCAAACAACAAAGTCAAACAAAAGTTTCCCCTTTAGGGTCTTAAAACACCTTTTGTGCGCAAATGCAGAGAATGACGTGTTAATTGGCGGGAATTCTGCAACGAAAACGAACAAGATGGCGAATATTCCGTTGCATCATAGACAATATAATGACTTTCCACGGAATAAACAAAATTATAAAATTAATGTTTAAAATTTTGATAATTACCATAGTAAAAACTACACTAAAATATAATATACGACACACTATCTCATACATTAGGAAAGCTACCTTTATCAAATAAAATTAAAGCTTTTAAATAAATTTAGCCGAAAAATCGTAAAATAAACTTTAAGAAAAATAATGATATCTTTTTGTTGAGTCGTGTAATTAATTAACATAAGATTCTGCAAGTTTTTAACTATTTCTTGATTGTAAAGTGTGAAAGACTGGCCTATAGCTATTAAGCTTTATCTACCAGCCAGCAAGGTTATATTTTGTTGGTCCACTTACAAAAATTACAATTAGATTTTATATATAAATAGATTTGTTGCACGATTTAAACAACGCTACAAGAGCAATTAAATGTAGTGAACAATCAAAGTAACACTAGAATAATGGTGTTTGTAAAGCAACGTCACGGAAATTTTTCGTTTGTTGTTTTAAAACCCCCAATAAAATCCACAATAATAAACAAACATACGAAAAATCTAACTTTACATCATCAAATGGTAGCCGCGGTTTAATTTAATAGTTTTTAATTGGTATAATCGCGCCATAAAACAGATGCCCGACCATAGACAACCGATGAAGTCTTTTCATAGACTTGCTCACTAATGACTGGCGTTTTTAGGGTTCTGTTTTCAATTTTGCTACAAATATAATAGGGTTTCATATGTAAAATTGTATTTTTAAAGAAACAGTGATAATGTGACCAAACTGTAGTATAATGTTGTGCGTCGAAGATTCTATAATACTTTGACAAAAATCTCGTATGAAATCGACTTGGACATCCTTTGCTGTAGCATAATCTGATAATAACTATTTAAATGACAACGCTGTGTGTAAGTTTTGCGACTGAAATTTATAAGACAAGTTTACAAATGACTTTGATATAAAGAGCATCTACATTACGAATTGAAGACGTAATTCTTATTTATAATAATATTATAAATGCAAAAGTAACGTTGTCTGTCTACAACTATTGAATCGATTAAAATGAAATTTGGTACACAGGGCTTTTTAATGGGAAGAAAAGGTTGTTAGTGATGGAAATATTGTCATTTTCAGAGGTAATCGCTTGAAACTTATTATTTAGGTTGTTGATTCGATAAATATAAGTATGAAAATTAAGTTTATAAAAGTTTAAACTATAACTATGTCTAAAGCCTAAGAAAGGGCAATAAAGTCTTTGCAGTGAAGCACTGCAAATAGCTCATCAAGGTATTTATATCTCATTTGTAAAATAATTGGAATATATTATAAAAAATTAAACCCAAAAACACTATTCTACACGGACAAAGCCTCGGTGACAGGTAGTGTAAATATACAAAAATCCGGTGTAACGATGTTTATCGCCATTAACTCCGAATTAGGGCATAGGATAGGTTTTATCTTAATTTATCACCAATATTTATTTGAAACCGAGGCATCATTAAGTGTAAAATGTAAAATGATTATTAAATTCATGTCCTCGTGCTTTAAATCTAACATTTAAGTGTACGCTGACGAAGTTTCATGATACAGCTAGTTTTATAAATACGGAACCCAACGCTACTCTACTTTATTTCGTTAACACATAACTATTTTTAAGTAAGAGCGTTCTCTTCGGTATTAATGTTCATTAGCATCGTACAGCTACTGAATAATTCGGTCGGTTTCTTTTATTAATGCACATCAACAAATTAGCGTGAATGTAAAATTCGAATGAGCCATAAACACGTTTTTTTTTCTCCTCTCAAGCTGTCGGGTTTTCTTTTTTTTAGCCGAAGTGATAATTGACATTATGACTGGACAGCCAGTGTTTATAAAGAATTAAAATTTAAATTGGCGTGCGGTATTTAAATGTGGCATTAATTACTTTTATTGCATGGAATGATATAAAACACACTAAAACTGTTTTTCTCTGCTTGTGTATATGAGATTTAATCTTGAACACCGTCGTGAATAGTTTTTGAAGTGAAAGCTTACGTATTACCATATTATGTGTTACGAGTATATATATATAATAACTTGGGTTTTCTCACTCATAAGAAAGGGGGTTTTTTGTAACATTGAACCACCCTTGGCTATTTCCTTTATCGAATAGCAAAATGTTGTTTTAAAAAGAACAAGTAAACACGTTAGTTTCGTTTTATAAACAAAAAACTTAGGTGCCTATCCAGGATATAAAATTATGACTTCTTCGAACTAGAATCCACGCTTTTCACTACTAGACCACATATCATGGCTTACGAGCATATACTCGTAATTACATTTTACGCAATTTCAATATTTACAATTCACTTACTAATACTATCTGATAAAATACTGAATATTTATAAATATATATAAATCTTTGTGAAACGCTATGAATAACAGGTAATTTAAATTCCAATATAGATTTCAATTTAAGACAAGTGAGCAAATTTTGTTCTTCGCTTGCACTCTTCAATCGTAATTGCTTATATTGACATAAAAGTGTGTAAACAGTAACTTACACGTCCATTCTTTCGACATTATTACACTTAGTGTGTCTGTCCTTTGCATCATTCACGAATAAAAAAAAATTCTTGTCTATGGAATCACAAAGAGTTCTTTTTTTGAATTTCGTATAACTGTACGAAGCTCAAATTGCTCTCAGTAACTTGTTGGCCGTTTCACACGTTTGTAACGTGATTCCGCGAATTAGCGGTGCGCTATAAAGAGTTCGTGATGGAAATTATGGGGGTTCTAATTGAGGCATCATACCATTTGGACAGCACAAAGGCTCTGTTTGTTTTGCAAATGGGTACGGCATAGAAAATATTTAAAAGGTCATAATCACGACTGTAACAATATCAATTTGAACAAGCTATTAATAGCTGTTCTTAAGTTAATAAAGGATAGACAAAATAAGAAAAGCTGCTAAATTTGAGTTATTCTAGGAAAGCTGACCAAATAAAACGAAATATCTAAGTACCCACAGAGCCTAATATTTTATACAGTAACGAGCGAATACATAGAACCTAGTAAATACTTAATATCTAATACCTGGGTATTAGCATAGACTTATGAAAGAATTCTTCTCGACTTTATGCGGTTAAAGGGCGGTCTTATGGCTATTTGGCGATCTCTTCAAGATACCCAACGCATAAGGATTCTAATGTAAAGTGAGACCGTCAGGGAAAGAAGTTAGGCAGTTTGTAAATAAAAAGACATACGAATATTAACTAAAATATATACTAAATAGATATTAATAATAAATATATGTATATAATATGGTTTTATCCATGGCGTTAACATTATTTCGTTAAGGATAGATAATGCTTGATACAATCCTTACTAGTTCTTAATAATATTATAAATGCGAAAGTAACTGTGTCTATCGTCCTTTCACGGCAAAACTACTGAACCGATTTATATGAATTTTGCAAATTTAATGCGAAAAAAAAGGTTATTAGGGATGGAACTATCATCATTTTTAGAACAATAGATATATTACTTAAGAATGTAAAATCAGTTGATTTAAATTAAATTTGGCCCACAGACAATCAAAAACCTCAGAAAGGACAATAAGATCATTGCAGTGAAACACTGCTATTAAGCTTAGGTATTAAAGTAGTTATACGTGCGTGTCTTTTTCGTAAAATACTATTTAAGCAGGACGAAGACGCGGGAACAACTAGTAGATTTGTACTTCCAGAATTATTGATCCTTTATACACTCAACCGACTATCAGAAAGTTGTCCATCGTTACGAAATGTCGGTTGTAATTGAACAGAGGTCGCTTCTCAATCAGGTCACTACGTGGGTGGACTCGCATGAAGTAATACAGTTACGAAAAATAAACAAAACCTTCTCAATGAAACACGTGAAATATCGCCTGAATATCGTATATGTCCCTAAAAACAATTTGCATTGTAACGTATTGTGTCTAAACAAACGCTTCCTACGCAAAATGATTGTTGAAATACAAATGTCGCGGCGTATGTCAAAATATATAGATTAAATATTATTTATATGTGGACCATAGACAATTTTGTTTTTCAACGCCTTATTGGCTCTTTAATTCATGTAATTTTGAACAAATTAAAAGTAATTTATGGATAAACAAAACCGACGGTATTAGATATAGAGATATATATTCAAATGACCCACTAATTTTATGAATTTTCCCAACAAAATTTTTCTAATTTAAAGGTTGCCTGGCAAAAATCGATACTTAGCGATAAGGCCGCCTTTTTGTATCCTGTGATTCATTTTTATTTATTTATCTTTATTAAAAGGCACTTGTCCCAGTTTACAGTTTAGTAACATAAAAAAACAAAACAAATACATAAAACATGCAGAAAAAAAATCAAAAAGATCAAAACCTTAATTAAAATTAATAATAATAATAAATACATTTTAAATTAGAATACAATCAAAATTAAATCTAATACTAAACAAATCTAAAGATTAAGTTCTGGTATCTATTTCATGTACTGTTTGTTGTGTACAATAAAGTGCATTCTCTCTCTATCTCTCTCAATCAATAGTCTAACTATATACACCTGTATTATTAATAATAATAAGAAACCTAAAAGCAAACTGAAAGGGCATTTTATATTTTCTTTAATGGAGTCATATTTTAAATTAAATAAACTAATACATTCTGTAGTTTTTTAGTGTAACGATTCGTCTTAATATATCCCTTTAATGGAAAAGTCAAAGATTATACAGCGTCTTCTTCGATTTGAGTTCAAATGAGGAACTATGAAAGATGAAACAAATGTCAATTTGACAGTCATAGACAAGTTTTATATTTCTCTTAACTTTTTTTAGCAAAGATATCAATATAATAAGCGCAATACCACTCACGCATTCATCACGAAATCTCCGAAACTATTAGTTTTGGCATAGTCATTCCTGTCGCAACGTAAACGGTCACAATGGGCGGGTTTTCTATATTGGGTCGAAATCGGGATACGTGAGCGAAAAGCAATCACTTAATCTAAGATTTTTGAAACTCTTTGTTCGATTGATTCGAAATTCGGCATAAGAATTTCTTACGCGACGTAGACGATCACTAAGTAAGAGATTCCCCATATTCCCTCGGCATCGAGATATATCAACAAAAAATTTTCACTTACTCCAAGATCTTTAGAACTATTCGCTCGATTGGCTTGAAAGTCGTCATATCAAGTTCTTATGTGACGTAGACGGTCACTAAGAAATGGTTTCCCCGTATTCCCATGATATGGGGATATGCAAGTGAAAAACTATCAGTTACTGCGAGATTTTCAAAACTATTCGCTCGATTGACTTGAAATTCGGCATGCGAACCTTTTACGCGACATAGTCTCTTACTGAGAAGGGGTTTCCCCTATTCCCATAAAATCAAGCCTTAACTGGAAACCAGTGTTTTAATACAGCGTGATCTGTAATGTCTTTTGATTTTTACCTTGATAGTGGATTCTGGCAGTTGCAGCTGTGCAGCTAGTTCACATCTCCTCGGCCGTGACACATAGTTTTCTTTCATGAACTCCTTTTCTAAACGCGCCAGTTGCTCTCTTGTAAATGCTGTGCGGTACCTCCTGATAAAAAACATTATTTAACAATTACGTCGCGCTTCAATGATATTCAAATTAAAAATTCATTTGGTAGTAGACATCAAACTGAAACACGCGATTCAGTCGCGATTTTTGGTGAAACTACTCGGACTGTAAGCTTCCGATTGGAGCGAGTACGAGGAGCTGCAGCTGATGCTAGTCCCCTAAGGAGGAGGAGGAGGCTGGGTGGCAGGAGGCGTCTTTACGAACGCCTCTTGTCTCCTCCTTAAACATCCTCAGTCGGTTCATCCGGGAGTGTCAGAGTGAATGCGCAAAGGAGCCTCTGACACTCCCAATTCAGGGTAAGGAGGGTGTCGCTGGGCTTTAGTGGGTATTCTGGCCTTGCCAGCGAGTCCCACACTCCCTGCCTCGTGGCAGGTGTGCGCAAATGCATTTCCCAGCGGAAAAAGAGAAAAAAAAGCTTCCGATTATTACCAGGAGTATGTGTATGTTTTAAAGACAGAACACCTTAATTATGATCACATTTGATAGTGAGTGATAAGAAATTGTGGTAAAAATAGGCTGGAAACTATAACTTTTTGTATATATAATCACTTATAGTGTACGATTGATGATGACATTAAAAAGAACTCAAAATCAAGCTGGGGGGGTTCCATTGCGTCCTTTATTGAGAAGAACCCACGATACATTCAGGCTGACTTGAAAATAGTAATAATCTATATTGCTATTGTGGTCAAGAAGAAGTATACAATTACTATTAATGGATTTGTTTTATTTATGAGTAGATTCCAAATTAAACTTGACATGCGTTTAATTTACCTTATATTAGGATCTGGTGCAGAGTTAGAGGTGTTGATTTGCTCCGATTGCGGGCTGAGGGATTCTGCGGACAAAACAATCAAGTCACTTTATATGAAGACTACGTTTGTTTGCAAACAATATTTGCTTCGTTTAGTAACAAATTTATCATAGAAGAATTCATTAATCAATCGGTTATTGTTTAAAAAACTAGTGTGATAAAACAGCTATAACTCATTTAAATACTAGTTGATCGCCGCTCCAAAATGAGATATGTTCGGGGATAATTTTATAATATCTTCAACGCAAGAAATATCCCGTTTAAACTGAGTCTATGAACATCTTCGGATCAATTATTACTTATCTGTTTCAAGCAATGGCTCTAAAGGGTTATAAGTACTACTCGAAGCGGTAGTCTTTAATACAAGCATCCCTTATCTTAATTACTGTTTTGTCTAGACATCAGCTACTTGCACTTAGCCCAAAGAACACCGCTTAAACCCAAATAACTTAAAAGTAATTACGGACTCGATTCAAGATTGACTTATCATAAAATCGTACGCTTTCGTTCCGAAACCAGAAGCCGGAGGTGCTAATTGTACACCCAGCGTTTCAAAAGGAGTACATTAACACAAAACAAACACAAATAAGCTATTGTCTAATTAAATATTTTCCCATGCCCTGTGTGTTCATATATGAGTATATTCTTGTGCCATTATAAACAGTGGCCACAAAGGGACCGAAGCGTTCTGTCGATTGCCGACTCAATTTAAAAAAAAAAGTAGCACCAAAACGCCGACTTTACAGATCTGATTAGTCGCTGAAGTGGTTCTAAATTTAAAAAGCGCGGTAACTTATTGACACTGGCCGTTGAAAACGCTTTCAAGTCACGTTTGTCTATGGCGTAATGGCGGCGCGATTAAGACGTTCGATCGAACTTCCGGTTGATCGAAAGTGTCTAATTATTTCGTTTCTCGTTACGTTAACTCTGTTTGGATATTATTTGCATAATTACGTGAACAATGGCGTAAGATTTGGAGATGATGCACATAGGAAAATCATCAATTAACATCCCACGAATAGGTTTGCAAACATAAATGAACATCATTATAGAATATTTATTGCGTGTTTAAGTGGTGGTGACGTTTTTTCTGTATCCCTGACGGCGTCTTGCGTACTTGACTGGTTCCCATGCTGGGTGGCGACAGAACACTTAAAACCAATTTGCAATAGTCTAGCCGATGGCTTCCTTTCATTCAATAGTTTGTTGGACAAACTTATTCGAACACAACATGAGATCTCTTTTCTTTACTGCTGAGCACCAGCTGTGCTATTGGCGTGTGACAATCAAAAAAAGGATGCAATAGACAATTTTGAAAGCTTCCTGAATTAGCTTCCGTTCTGGAGGATATTTTTGCGACTGGCGACACGCTCCTTATAATTGGTATTTTTTTGGAATAGCAATAATATAGAACGTGTTCTTGCACTTAAAGGCGACCTTTTTGTACATCATTTTAAAATCGTGTCGGCCAGTTATTGTTTCAAAACGAATGCTAATTAAAAGCTCAAATACTTTGTATTTAGTCATAAACTTGGAAGAAATGACGGCGTAAGACTGTATTTTTTAAACAAATTATATACGTTTACTTTTCTTGTGAAGTGGCACCATTAAGCACATTATTTCAAACAGAAATCTTGCTTTTATCAAGACAGTTTTAAATAATCATTGTGTATATAAAGTAAAGCTATTTATAATATAATGGAGAAATATTTGATAGGATATTGAAATATTTGATTATTATAAAGTCTATAACTAATTTATAACTTCGTAACCATCGTTCGTTATCGATAGTAGAAGAAATTTGACCTCGAATTTTAATAATAGATAAAATATACATCAGACATAAAGAAATATGCAGTTTATAAAAAAATGAACAGACAAAATGTACAAAAGTAGGCTCAACATTTTAAAATCTTTAAAGATGACAATAAACATCTATTAAGAGATGGTCTTGTAATTCATTATTTCGTCCTAATTGCACCTTGACCAATATTGTGACAATGACATCGTGTATTGTCATATTAATACACGGGAATTTAAATCCATTATCTTTCGTTATAATGTCTGTTATTCTGTACACGAAATAACCTACGTGCCTTGAATCAACTAACAAATGCATAATGGTGATGTTACGAAATCACTTTTTGTCTTCATTAACGCTTTTTCGAGCGAACAAATTGATCCACTAACGTGAACTGAAACATCGTGAGTATTTTATAATGATATTGTATGCCGTTGTTTTGTGTGAATCAGCTATGATTTCTATTACAGATAAGAAGACTAAGAAGACAAGTTAACAATGATTTCTATACAGCGTATTATTAGAATGGAAAGTTTTTTCTAAGCGGCAAGTTTTCGATGATAGACAAATACGATTTGCTAAATTTATCTATTGGAGAACTAACCATGTACCTTCTATATTCGTGCGCCTTATTAGTGCATTCAAAAGGCATAATTCCCTCGTAAAAATGAAGACACTCATGTACAATAATAAGTAACGTCCATTGGTTAATTCAGATTAATCACACGTTTAAACCGATTACCTTAAGCGTTAAACGGGCAATTAATAGTGGAACCGGTCAATTTGGGAACCAAATAGCCCTTGTAATATCCGTAAACCGATTGCCTATATATTAACCATTGGAATTATCGAGAATTGCTACTGTGACCCTCGCCGCACGCGCGCCACGCGTCCCTAATTGTGTCCCTATTGTACCTATGCTTATTGTCTATGATATTGTGTCACAGACAACGTTAAGCGTGCATTACTCTACAGATTCAGGATTATAGGACATAAATTGTTTTTATCTCGCATTCACAGATAATGTAACATATAGTAAATAATGTAAAAATAGCTAATCTCTTTGTAAAATATTTTAATTCTACCACTTTCTGGGGTTCCTGGAAGAGATCTCTCCAAAGGGATAAGGTATCCTATGTATACTAACTTTAATTTCTTATTAATGTGACTTCTTTTTTGGTGCATAAAAAATAAATAAAATAAAAATAAGAAATAAATAAAATACTTTTTGAACTTTGAATTTAAATGGAAAATAGCTGTTGTAACATAATATGGGAAAAATTTTAAACGGGAAACAATTAAGGAACTTGTTATTCAAAAAGTGTGTACGAACAAAATCAGAAGTGAAACTTCTTTGGCAAGCTAGTTATTAAGTATTGTTTATATTTATTTAAATCCAAAACTTTAGATTTCCAAGACGTAGAGGGAGGCAAAAAGAAAGATATGTTAGGAATTTAATTGTCATTAAAATATGAAGTGTCGAAAATGAATACAAATAATTTATGGAAATCTCAAACGACAAATTGTAAATAAAAATTCCACGTGTTTTTTGTCAATATTAGAAATTATTAATTAAATTTTGTTTTTTAATGTAAAATTCAGAAACGAGAATTTATGAAATATTATATGAAAAATATTACATTAAATTATTAAACGACGACTGGCAAATTAATATGCCACATGTTATGTGTAAACATTAAAACTACTTAACCTCTAAACGAATTAACATAAAAAACCCTGGACTTCTTCGTCACGAAAAATCTGTTAAATTAACATCAACTAAGTTACTTTAAATATTGTTCAGTTGTTTTAGAAAAATTATGACAATAATTGCCCCTCTCTCGTATGAATCAAAACAATTTACAGTGAATCGAAGCAAAACATTTGCTAAGCAATTATCCAATGTAGAGCCAATTATACGGTGTCATCCCTCGGCACGCTCCCCTAAACCAATTTTCATAATAAAATCCGTATCTACTAGTCGGCAACAATGTTATGAAGATAAATATCTCCGTGGGGAGTTGACTGCAATAAAAACGGAATCAGTTTAAGCCCAATTGACAAGACATACTGCCTGTTACGGGCCGGGGTCGCGAGCGCGCGCGGTAATTAAAAATGGCGTAAACTGTCAAATTGTGGCGCGAACACCCGCGCATTCCTCTTTCTAAAGACCATAGACAATTTGATTTTGACAATTGACTTTTGTTAGCGGCCAGCAATCTGGACAGCTGCGGATTTAGGACCAATTTCAACAAGTCAATTTGGTGCATTTGCTTTTCTGTTTCGTTTAATTGATGATTGCTACAGCAATAAGACCGCTTTTACATTTCTTAGATGTTATTTAATAAGATCAGGAAATAAAAACAAAACTCTCGGCTTTGAATATTGAATTATGACATGACTGAAGTTATTGTTACAGTTATCTTTTATAGATAAAAAGTGATAAAAAGACATTGTTAGATTATAAATAGGGAAATAAAAAGTAAGCACAAAATATATTTCCAATTATGAAATTTTTCAGAGAATCCAATTACACGTCATATAGTTTTCTTCAAAGTTGAACCCTTTTGGACTCCTTTGGAGTCCAGGTTCTTATTCTAATTTATAATAACGAATAACAAAAATTATAAAAGTCTCAAACTGTGGAATTCCTATCAATTAACTTTATAATAAGACATTAGAAATATCACGAGCAATATAATTAAGTGATAACGCGAGAATATGACACTGTTGAAGAAATTCATTGAAGCCTAGAAACTTATATAAAATTTTATGATTTAATCTCCTGGTTTGGTTACGTTTTGTCGGCAACTTGACGTCTCCAATAACTAACAAATTCGAGATAGAATGAATAACTTATTTTTTCGCTTTCCTTAGGCTAGCCCACATTTAACGGTAAATGTATATTACGAGCCCCATTAATAAACAAAAGGTACGGGACGATATTCTGTCGGCATTTCAAACAAGGTGATTGTAAAAATCTCCTAATTGTCATACACTTACGACATAGATAACAAATATCGTCGTGGATCCTCATTGTGTCTTTATAACACAGGAAAAAGGTTTAAAATTGTCTAAAACCTATTTTGGATTGGAAATTTAATCATTACCTGTACAAAATAAGTTTGTTTTCATTTTATGGCACAGTTTTGTTGTAAAACTTTGTTATTAGTGAGAACAATTACATAAAACGGTTTAGCGTAGATAGTTTGTTTATAACATCCATAATCCCTTTCGTAACTGTGCTTAAATGGACAATGCGAGTGTCAATACTTGCTTAAAGGATTTGTCTATGAATTGTGTACATGCCCTTCCAAATATCCATCATAAATTTAAGCAATGTGTTTATTTCCATTGGATATTAACGTCTAATGTAGATGCGTCTTAGAAAGGAATGCTAAGAATTGGTCTGACTTAGGTATTTTTCATCAGTATTATCGACTACTTAAATGAAAACATTCCTTTAATACATTGACTCTAGATTCTACGTGATTAAATTACTAAATTATTGAATTTAGGTTTGGTAATCGATTATTATAGATCAATGATTTTTGTTCTAGATAAATATGTAAAAGTATGTAGTAATAATGGAACCAATTCACCCACAGATTATAATATATAACAGAAATAATAAGGAAGACTAATATTTGATCACAGAAAAATGGATAATACAATTTTTAGTCAAATAAATGTGAGATTAACAAAAAAAAAATTATCAAATATTAATAAGAATGAATATTTGAAAATTACGTTGATTTTTGCATAATTTTTTAGAAATATTAACATAAACGATTAATTGAATTATGAAATTGATAATAAACATACCTTTACTCTTTGGAGACGAAGGCGGGGTATTATGAACGCTACTATCACTATAATTATGATACTTCAACATTAGCTCGGCTGACAAATCACGTAGCTTGTGCATGGGATAATTCAACTCCATGGTAAATTAAAAAAAAATGAACATATACAATTAAAACACTGGCAGTTAACGTTGCGCGCTGAAAAAGTAAACTGTCACTTTATTTTTAATGTGAGAGTGTAACGCCCTGTGTTTATATTCACACACACACTAAAACGGTTATGCTTTGGATTCTGGCCTTTATGGCTGTTGTCATAAGGAGTTAAGGTGCGCACGGCAACGCGTGGTAAACTGCACTAAAAATCCATAATACCCTAGCCAATAACGTAGCTCGTTTCTCTCCCCACCAAATAGGGCGGGAACGAGATAATACGTCCTTCCTTTTCGCTCACGAGCTTTCACGTTATAAGCTCAACGTAAACGGTATAAAGCCTGCGGCATACTTGTCGGTTTTAAATTTTTATGGCCGTCTTTATACGGTATTATGTTTGCTTTTAGTTTTACCAATTTCGGGTAATTTTTATTGCATAGCTGTAAGTAGAGTTTATTAACGTTGCCCTGCCAAGAAACGCTTTCGTAATAATATGGTTAGGTCTGCGGATATATTTTTACCACCTTAATTTAATTTGGTAATATTTATTGTTTCGGTTCTGTAAATGATTTCTAGATAAAGAATTTTTGATAAGATTTAAAAGGAAAACGGCCAAATGTGCCGCGACCCTAACAATTTCATTCGGTTCATCTCATTTTAATCTCTCAGCATCATGGACCGTTATTACCCGGCCTCAGTTATTAATACGTTATAACACCTCGCTGATAAATTGTTTTATGGTAGGTAAGCGAATATGCCGCGATTTCGTTCTTTATTAACAAGTTTAGCAATTTTTTGGATACCTAGCTATAAACAAATGGTTTACAGGGGAAATCCGTTCTTAGTGAGTGTCTACGTTGACTAATTAAAATCAATTGGGGGAATAATATTAGGGATTTCATGCAGTTGTCTTATCTTGCTATTACATTATCGAAAGTTCTGCAAATATACAATCCATAGACAGTTGTTTCCATTTGTGCCATAAATATTAGTTTACATTTATATTCGTGTACTTTTTATGTATAAGAATATCTTTGTAGATGATTTTCTTACTGTGTATTTTAATAGTTATTTTAGGGATTTCATTATGTCATTTCACGATATAAATGCTGTAGCTAATACGACTTTCTTGTCTCACCTATTTGCAACGGTATAAAATAATACCTTTGAATGTATTTATTTACGTTATTTAATGAATAGTAAATTTTTATTATATTTATAATAAATTAAAACTAGGACAGGACTAACTTAGCTAAAATATAAGAACTTAACCTACGTTGATATGTCTAGGTATATTAATATTTCGATACCTTATGTAGATTGTTTGTATAACGAAAACGATGGATATAATAGTAGCTATTAGATCTTAGAAGTTATTTATAAAATATAAAGCTACAGTGATACTAGTATGTTAGAAAAACAGACAGACATTAATTCAAATTCAAAGTGGTTGTTTAGTGTAAATCAAAATTTAATTGGCAATGAACGTAGCTATGAAAATGCAAAGAAAAATTAGGCACGATATGGTAAGTAGCAGCTCATTAACGTCCCACTGCTGGGCACAGGCCTCCTCACTCCGAGGAGCGAGGGTTTTTAGAGCATAGACCCACCACGCTGCTCCACTGCGGATTGGCAGGCATAGTATACAAGTGCACTCTCTATTCCTTCACTCTCGCAGTCCGACGGCTTAACGTGCTCTCCGAGGCACAGGCGTGGGTCACACCGCCAACTTCCCAACTTCGGGCAAATATTGAGAAAATCTTAATAGAAAACTCAATATCGATTTCGAATTGGCCCGACCCGGGACTCGAACCCAGGACCTCATGTCTGTAGTCGAATATGCTAACCACTAGACCAATGAGGCAGTCTAGGTACGATATGGTAATTCTCAGTAAATATTTCTTTTAAATATGGAAGCAATAAAAGCCGATTTAAAATGCAAAGACAAGAAGCAATAAAAGAGAAATTTTTAAACCAACTCTCATTGTGTATTTCGCCACAATACACCACTCTATAATTGAGCAAAACACTGTGTACCAACAAGGAATATTTGTTATTGTTTATAGGAATCCATTGTCTATGGACCGCTTTATTTTGGCGGCAATTTTAACAGATGTCACGCTGCGACAAGATGGCGGGTATGTATTATTTAAGACGATGTTATTGAAACAAATTGCTACTGGACGGTCGGGTGATGATTTGTAGAAATTAACGCGTGAAAGCCTTTGTGTATATTTCTCGAACCACTCTTCAACATGAATTTGTTTTAAAATATGCAATTTTATACGGCTATATTAATATGGAATGCCAGAATACCAGAATGGACTCGTACTGCCAGGGAAAAACGAAAATGGAAATCTTTAGAGGAGGCCTTCGTCGGAGGAGAAGCTATACAGAAAAAACCCAGTTCCTAATATAATAAGATAAAATAATTATAAATTAGTATATTGTAAAAAAATCATTTTATTTTTATATTAAAACGTGAAGAAAGCTAGTGTTATATTAAAATTATGCATATAAAATACAATACATCAATAAAAAAACCGATTAATATTAAAAGTTGGGAAAATTTTGGTGGTGTGATCCACCCCCGTGCCTCGGAGAGCACGTTAAGCCGTCGGTCCTGCGCCTGATCTCTTCTTTCCGTTGTGTCGGATTGCCGTCACGTCAGATTACGAGAGTGAAGGAATAGAGCGTACACTTGTGTACTATGCCTGCCAATCCACAGTGGAGCAGCGTAGTGGGTCTATGCTCTAAAAACCCTCTCTCATATGAGCGAGGAGGCCTCTGCCCAGCAGAGTGACGTTAAAGGGATGCCACTTACATGTATTTGACACACACATGCATTCATACACGTTTTAATTGTAAATGTCAAATTGAGAACAGATTATTAATATTGTTTGTCAGACATTTAGCAAACGATCAAAGAGTTTTTACTAAAAACCACGTTTACAAAGAAGTTTTGTATCATTAATTAAATTGTGTAAACCTGTATGTCAAGTTCAATAAAAAAAATAAGATATTTTTAATTTTAGTCGTTTTTATATATTTTATAAAAAATTTCTTTGATAATAAAACTTTAATAATTAACTTCAAACTTATAGTTTAAATTAATTATGGTCGAATTTCGACCACTTGGCGAACTTCATAAAACATCATACGATAAAGTTTTTAATGAATTTGGGCTTAACTTTTCGATAGGAAGTATAAGTGTAGAACATTAGGAATATTAAGTTGACTATGATTTGTAAAGTAGTTGCAAAATATTAGGCTCAAAAAGCACTTTTGAATCGTCAGTAGTCTGTCTGTTGGTAACAAATCTACCACCGGTTCGGAAAGTTGATTCCGCTGAGAAGAAGCCGTCAAGAAACTCAACGGTTACTCCTTTAAACACAGCTTTTTTGTAGGTTACAATGTGTTTAGCTTTCATATGCAATTGGAATCATGTCCAAAGATCTTTGTCGCTTAAATAATCTTCCACATTATAATATGCCTTTTTTATTAGGACATTTTTAACATACTTCTTAAAACTATGTGGAGGCAAACCCAGAAGTGATTCAGGTATCTTATTAAATATGCGTATGCTCAACCCGACAAAGGACTTCTGTACCTTTTTCACTCTAAAATATGGCATTGCAAGTTTGTGTTTATTTCTTGTATTAAAAATACGATAATGTGAAGAACGCAGGATGTCGACGAATTAGAAATAAGATTTGTAGGTGAACCAGTTGCCCAAAGTTCAGGATGTTCTTTGTATTTCACAGGATATTCAACAAATGTAAAGGTAGGAGTGGAAATTGGCATATAAGAGCTTACTATTAAATTTTTTACAGCCTAGAAAAAACACACTAATGCCCTTAAATTTTGAAATAGCTAGATCTGATCACGTTTATAAGTGGCTGAATAATGGGGATATCCCGTTTTCATAGCCTTTTCGGAGATTCTTTATCACATCGGCTATTTACCAATTCTTCGATTCATTTATTGTTACAGTCAGAATAAACAGATACATTCTTTATATCCTTTCGATGACTTTTTTTTTGTCGCTGGGAAATGCAATTTACGCACTAACCCTGACCGATGACCAGTCAGGAGTGTGGAACTCGGCGACGGAAGGTCTCGCAATACCCACTAAAACCCAGCGGAACCCTCTTCATCCATTAGTGAGGCATCAGGTGATCAGACGGAGGATTCACGGAGGCGGGAGGAGATGCGCAAACATGCGCCGCCTTAATTTCCGCCTCCTTCGGCGGTGAGAGGGTGCATCCACTGCATTCTCCCTCTCTCTCTCGTGGGCTTCCTTCAGCGAGACTACCGTCTCGCAAAAGAAGGCCACTGCCGCCCACCATCTCTCGCTGGAGAGCATCGCGCCTACAAGGCTTCCCAACGAGAGGTCACCGCCGATCAACGCCACCAGGAGGTGACGCTGAGGTCCCCAGGCCGCACAATCTGCCACAGTGTGATGCGCTGAATCTATAGCTGCGCCACACTGATGACAAGCGGGTGACTCCTCCCGACCAATTTGGTGCAGGAACTTTCTGAAACACCCATGTCCGGTCAGAACCTGCACCAATCTGTAGGAAAGCGTCCCGTGCTCCCTGGAAAGCCATTGTCCCAGGTGAGGACGGATCGCCGCCACAGTGGCCATGCCCGCTACTGGGGATCCGAGATGATCGCTCCATTTTTGGACCAGAGCCTGGTCGGCCAGGGTTCTGACCCTTCGGACCTCGTCGACATCTGCCCTTGCAGCGGCTCTGTGCCGATACACGACCGCTAAAGCTTCCGCCCGTAGTTCCCACGGGGGATCACCCGCCAAGAGGGTCGCTGTCGTCCAGGATACTGTACGGTAACCTCGTATTGCCCTAATCTTTTCCATGTCTTAGCATTTGCAATTTTTAGTACTACCAATGTAAAAATTTAATGAAATGCTCTTATTTTCATTGTGGCAATTCAATTTTATATATTGGCATAGATTTGTTAATGTCTGTTTACATTTCGAACAAATAAACATCTTCCAATACTTTTTAATCATTTTATTTAGTTATAATGATTCAACGATTGATTTCGAGAAGAATTAAAGGACGATTTAAAGTCTATATCATGTCGAGTTTTTGTCGTCTATTATTTCTTAGCAATTCGTACTTTTCACTACTTCTATGTATCTTTTCGTTGGTATCTTCAAATTTAATGATTTCTAAATAAGTCAAGTAATTAAAGGTATTCATTTTATCGAGTGAAGTTACTAGATTTTCATAATTTTTCAAAACAGCAATTCTGTCTATTTGAACCTCTAGTAGTCTGTTCGTTAGATTTTGTTTGTGGTTGTTTTTTATTTCACTCTTTGTTCCTTTGGTTGTTTATTTAATCATAGTTTTAACATGTGGTATTAAATACGTAATTATTATTTTGCCTTTTGCTTTTTCCACTTAGCTATATTGTTTTAAATTTCGATTGATGATGTTTATGTACAACAATTAAGAAAGCAATAAACTCTTATTATTGTAGTCTATTAAAACTTACTACAAAATTATTATTTCCTATTTTGTACATAAACATTTTGGCTATACTGTTACAACTTGTATTGTCTATATATTCTGTATGAAGACACAATTTTACTTTCGAAACCGTTTGCCTGAAAGTGCATTAAGCATTTACAGCCAACAATTATCTAAATTGCAGTAAAAAGCCGACCGACCGTTGTCGGTCGCTTTGCTCTTTGAATCCATTCTATAGTTATATGAGACGCTATTAACAATTTACCGCTACGTCCAATAACTAGTTAGAACCGGTATAAAAGTGCCAACCAAAGTTTAGAATGCCTTTTTAAATATACAAACTATTTCGTTGTTATAATAGGTAATTATCATAAACAGACAAAGTCATTGTCTATGGTAACTAAGTAACAATCAATTAAAGAAGTCCATATATGTAGTTTATTATATAAATTAATTGTCTATGGTAAATAGGTAACGTTTACCACAGATATCGATATCGACCGAATAATTCAATACTGTTGATTTTTAACAATGAAGTCAGATATTAATTTTTAAATTAATAAAGGTTGTGATTATATAATCCGAAATTAAAGAGGCAATTTTTCAATTTATACGGTATCCATTTTCTCCGTAAAATAATATAGAATAAATTACATTTGCAATTAACTATTCAAGTACTAAAAACTTAATTATTGATCTCTATTTAAGTCTCTTTATAAAAAAAAAGTAAGTAGCAGCCCAGTACCGTCCCACTGCTGGGCACAGACCTCCTCACTCCAAGGAGCGAGGGTTTTTAGAGCATAGACCCACGACGCTGCTTCACTGCGGATTGGCAGGCATAGTACACAACAAGTGTACTTTCTATTCCTTCACTCCCATAGTCCGATGTGACGAGAATCCGACACGACCGGAGAGAGAGCAGGCGCAGGACCGATGGCTTAACGCGCTCTCCGAGGCACGGGGGTTGATCACACGGCCATCTTCCCAACTTCGGGCAAATATTGAGAAAATCTTAATAGAAAACTCAATATTGGTTTATGAATTGGCCCGACCCGGGACTCGAACCCAGGACCTCATGTCTGTAGTCGAACATGCTAACCACTAGACCAATGAGGAAGTCCCCTCTTGCACTCTTTGCAGTAATATACAACAAATAATTCATTGAAGTATTAATACATATGTTTTTTAATTGTAAAGCAATTTGCCTAATTTCAACGCAGACGAAGTCGCGGGTTTAGCTTGTACTATACGTGCGAAATTAACTCCATCCAACTGGCCTCCTAGAAGCCCCGATCTGACACCCCTTGATTATTTCATGGGGGGATACCTTAAGCAGAAAGTGTACGCAAATAAACCAAGAACTCTACTGCAACTGAAGCACAGCATCCGCACCGAAATGGCCGCCATTTCCGGAGACATGTCTAGATGCGTGGTGGCTAATTTCCGATTTCGTTTAAACTGAGGGTCAACATTTGGACAACATAAAAAAAGGCAAGGTAAGTAGCGGCCCATTAACATCCCACTGCGGGCACAGGCCTCGTCACTCTCATAGTGCGATGCGACGGGAATCCGACACTCGAGGAGAGAGATCGGGCGCAGGACCGACGGCTGAACGTGCTTTACGTGGCACGGGGGTCGATCACACCGCCAAATTCTTCCCACCTTTGGGCAAATATTGAGAAAATCTTAATAGAAATCTCAATATCGATTTAGAATTGGCCCGACCCAGAACTCGAACCCAGGACCTCATGTCTGTAGTCGAACATGCTAACCACTAGACCAATGAGGCAGTTTAAAGTCTCTTTATGATTATTGTCTATTATATTAATAATAGTCAAAGAAAAACGCTGAAATGATTACCACTGCATATATACAAAAGTATCCATCCGTCGGCGGCGAAAGCGGACAAAAACTGAATAAAGCTTATGTTTATGTTATCGAGGAAAAATCTATCCAAACTTTAGGAATTTCTCTCATTTTTTTAAGGAAAATATCCTTTAAACTTCATTTTTCACAATCAAAAGGTATAAATAAAACTTGAAAAGAAAGGCGGTTAACAATTATTTCCCTTTTACAGTGAAAAAAGAGTTTATCCTGTAATAATGTCTTTTAAAATAAACCATTAAAGAAGTATATGGCCCAATATTCATTGAAACGTCGTTAGGAGGTAGAGGACCACCTTTTAAATTAAAATTAATAATAAATATGTATACAGACCATGATATTTTCAATTTACTACAAATAGTCTATGAAATTACACTTTATTTTACCTTAAACGACCTTAATTTATAAGAAAATGGTTAACTTTATACAATTTATAACGAAACGGACCTACTAGGCACTGTTTACATTAAGAAAATGGATACTTAACTATTTAGGTTAAGTTAATAATGTGAAATAAACATACCATGTGGTCTATCTTCTGGTCCGTCGCTGTCTACTTCACTCCTAATGCTTCCAGGGCTTGCTCTTTTCAAGTCTTCGGCTCCCTGGTTTTCCGGATATCCGTTCCCCATCGCTCGTTTCTCATAAGACATGAAAAACGGAAAATTGGGCACTCGATTCTGTTGGAAATAGTATCCCATTTTCCCATCCCTAACTTTAAGGTCTTCGTCCTCCGAGTGGTCGTTGTTGTAATCCGTAATCGTGTTTTCGATATCGATTTCGGGAGAGCGTCGCTCGTTGAGACCGACTATCGATTCAATCGAGAAGTTCTTCGGTGGTATTTTTGTCATCTTGTTTATTTCCGATTCCATCACAATCGATTCTCGAATATATCACTTCACGCACTGGCCACTGACACCGTTTGAATTTCGAACGTCCGTATCTGACAGATCGCTGACGAGTTTTGTGGAATTCGTACAGATTGGGAATAACCACGCCTTCTAGTGGGGGAGTACACTATGGAATAAAATATTACAACACAACATCAACCTTACTACATTCAAAATACGGTCCACATTACAACAAAGCCATATTTAAGTTCCTATAGGAGTTCAAACAATACATTCTATTATCAACTCTGCTACCTAAAAGGTAGAGTATATTTTCAAAAACATATAAAAACTAATATAATTGCACGTAATCTGTTGCGGTTTTTCGTGAAAAAAGGCTCTAACGTTTTTCTAAGGCTTTATTAGTAAGTCCTTTGTCTAAACGGAACCTAGCGACGGAATATTGAAAAAGTTGGTTATAAAAAGAGGTTATATATCTTTTCTTTTAATGTAACCTTTTTTTATTGGATTTAAATGGAAAATAAATTGACTTTATTTTTTAATAGATCTTATTGTATCATGAATGATGAATGGCAATATTTTGATAGATGGGGAACAAGTGGAAGAGGTGAAAGAATTTGTATACTTGGGATCTAAATTTACAAAAGATGGAACATGTGAAAGTGATATTGAAAGGAGAGTGAATGCAGGGAATATGGTAAATGGTGCTCTGCACGCCTTTATGAATAGCCAGATGGTGTCTCAAAGGGCTAGACTGGCTGTGCATGCTGGAGTGCCAACACTTATGTATGGTAGTGAAAGTTGGGTATGGCAGAAGAATCACAAAAGTAAAATAAATGCGGTAGAGATGAGAGCGTTGAGAAGCATGAGTGGATTAAAACTGAGTGACAAATAGTGCGATAAGAGAAAGGTATGCTTAGATGGTTTGGGCATGTAGAGAGAATGAATGAAAAGAGACTGACAAAAAGGATTTATGAGTCAAGAGTGAATGCGAAAGTTGGAAGTGGAAGACCAAGGCGAACGTTCCTGGACCAAATCCAGGACATTTTAAATAAGGGCCAGGTCAAGAGTACTCTAAATCGACGAACTTGTATGAAAGGTTTTATAACAATGAAAGAAGCGAAGGAGATATGCAAGGATCGTGACAAGTGGAAGGATGTTGTCTCTGCCTACCCCTATGGGAATGAGGCGTGATGTTATGTATGTATGTTATTGTATCATGTCGTAATAGTACAAGTCAAATATAGGTAAGTAATGAATATTAGCGTAGAATTTTGTATATGAGTAACTTATTTGTTGATAATGTGGAAGAGTAAGTTTTTTTATAAATCGAAGATATTCTTTAAAACATTTAAAAGATCGACTGTAGACATATATTGTAGTCGTATAAGTCAAAATATTCTTTATTCAGTTTTGAATCGCTAGTAGTCTGTCCGTTGGTAACAAATTTACCACAAGTTAGAAGAGTTGATTAAAATATAGTATTGTAGGTTACAATGTGTAATATTTTGATTCTGTGTGTAACATTATTTTGTAAAAAGATGTTTTTGACATATTTCTTAGAATCTTTTTAAAAATGCGTATGCCCAACCCGACAAATGATATCTGAACATTCTTTACCCCAAAATATGTATCTTTTGTGTATCTGATAGAAGCCTTCCGTGACTGGACCGATTTTATTGGCTTTTTTATTGGCATTTGTCCATATTTCAACGGGATCGGAATATATATGTGAAAAATTTTCAGGTACTGCAAGATCGCTTGAACTATTTACTCACTTTAATTGAAATTCTCCATACACATGCTCTTGTGATGTTCACTCTCACTAGGAATGGAATTCTCCAAATCTCCATCAACACTGCTCATAAACTCATCACGAAACTTATAATTCTAATTGGCTTTATATTTATCACAGTTATTCTTTTCGTAACGTTGTCTCTCATTAGTAACGATAACCCGGACCTATTATTATGCTGGTGAACCTGAAGGAACAGGTAGTATATCTTTAGTCCCCGTTAAGGTAGACATTATAGATCTCTATGTATATAAAAGAGATATCCAGGTATCTAATGACTCTTCACGATATTTCTGGAACAGTAAGGCGTAGGGGCTTGAAATTTGGTAGGAATATTCCTTTTGCCGAGTAGTAGTCGACTAAGAAAGAATTTTGCGAAATTTCACCCGCAAAGGGAGTTACGGGGTTATTTAAAAAAATCATAATTAAATTGTTTCCAATACTTTTACAGGGTAAATCATAATAAGTTGATGTAATTGCGAGTTCTATTTCATATGTAAAACTAAGAGAATTAAAACCAAGTAAAAAGATAGACCTATGGTTGCCAGACATCGTCTCTACCAAGACGAGATTAAAAAATACTGGAAATTTGTCAACATAATATAGAGAGAAGCAAAAATACAGACAAATTGACACTTGGCTACATTAGAAAGAAGACGAACACCACAGATGTCAGTTATTTTATACGAAAACAGAAGTGGAAATGGGCAGGGCATGTAGCGAGAAATAGCAATGACAATTGGGCTAGTGACGTTACAGAATGGTACCCAAGAGAAGGTAAGAGGAGGAGAGGAAGACCCGTCTATAGATGGGAAGACGAAATAAAGCTCGCGGCCGGAGTCACGTGGAAGAGGAAAGCCGGTGACCGTAAAAACTGGTCTAATTTGGGGGAGGCCTATGCGAAAACGCAAGACAATCGGTGTCACTTATAAAACATATTTTGTAATCTAGTTTAAAGGCTAATATTATTGTTATTATTATAAAAAGATAGAACGAGCATGACTCAGTTGTAATAAAACTGTTTGTGTGTGCGTGTATGTGTGCTACAAACGAATTTGTATTCATATAACATCTAATCATGAATTTCATTAAATTGCAGTAAATAAATTTCATTATACTCAAAATCACTAAACCAATTTATCAAAGATTTTTTACAAGAGCGGTAAGTTAGAGGGTATATATTTATTTTTTTGTTAGATACATTTTAGATATGACTCGATTGATGAGAATACTGGCTCCTGGCAAAGTAAGTTCGGGATATCCTCCTTTTTTTTTCGCCGCTGGGAAATGCCTTTACGCATCCCTGGATGGGAGGGTGGGACTTACTGACAGATTCATAATACCCACTCAAACCCAGCGGAAGACCGTCAACATACATGGGTGGAGGGCCAGAGGTTCGCTTACACAATCTACTCTAGCAATCTGGTTATCCTCCTAATACAGGTTTCTTTTAAACTGACAAGGAGGTCTCTGCCTATGATTGATAATGAAATTGTTTGACATAGTTTTGTATCGAAATTTTATCTAATTTATCTATTCTAAAGAAATCTAAATAATATATGTATATTAAACGAATTGGTATTTATGATTTTGTCTTCTTAAAGTTCCTATGTAATAATTCTTGCAACTTATCCAAGATTAGCAAGGTATGTATTGGTTTTTAAAAAATATATTTGTTTGTGGTACCCTTGATTTTATTCTCTGCAGACTGGAGCAGGAATAGTAAAGATTTATATAAAAAAAAAAACTCATGTCATACATAACTCACGTGCCCATATTAATAATAATAATTTCTTATAATTAATACAGTATCTGATCTCCTTTTTTACAATTCGCTGCTTGACAACCTGACCACAGAGTAATCCTTTTAATTTTTACAGAGTAGACTAGATAGCTTTGCCTTCTGACATGCAAAACACTAAAATATTTAAAAAATCGTAGCACTTTAGCCTTTGTAAATAAAGTCATGGACCTCAGCTAGTATTTTCTATATACTTATCTAAGTATCTACCTAAAGGTTAATAAAATCCCATTTATAGCGGTAGTGACGCGTTGCGTTAATAAAGGTGGACACACATTATTGTCCACGCTCCGTGATGTATTGCAGACTATTAAACGGGGGTAGGTAAATTAAATTAATCCTTTCTGATCTTATTATATAAAAAGAAACATAGTTTTAAGAAAATGGATGCTAATGAAACTTTTTTAATTAACTCGAAGGATTTAGAATGTATAATTAATGCTATACAGCCACCGGATGAGAGCTATACATACTGTCATTCCCATAGGGGTAGGCAGAGACAACGTCCTTCCACTTGCCACGATCCTTGCATATCTCCTTCGCTTCTTTCATTCTCATTAAACCTTTCAAACAAGTTCGTCGGTATAGGGTACTCTTAACCTACCCCTTATTTAAAAAATTCTCAATTTTATCACGACGTCTTCTTTTATACCACAACGTTCTCTTATCACACTATTTCTTACTCTGTCACTCAGTTTTCCACTCATACATCTCAACACTCTCATCTCTACCGCATTTATTTTACTTTTGTGATTCTTCTGCCATACCTAACTTTCACTACCATACATAAGTGCTGGCACCAACACTCCAGCATGCACAGCCAGTCTAGCCCTATGAGACACCATCTGGCTATTCATAAAGGCGTGCAGAGCACCATTTACCACATTCCCTGCATTCACTCTCCTTTCAATATCACTACTAAGTATACAAATTCTGTCACCTCTTCCACTTGTTCCCCATCGATCAAAATATTGCCATTCATCATTCATGATACAATAAGATCTATTAAAAAATAAAGTCAATTTATTTTCCATTGAAATCCATTAAAAAAAGGTTACATCAAAAGAAAAGATATATAACCTCTTTTTATAACCAACTTTTTCGATATTCCTTCGCTAGGTTCCGTTTAGACAAAGGTCTTACTAATAAAGCCTTAGAAAAACGTTAGAGCCTTTTTGCACTCCTTGTGTTTATTAAGTCTCCATAATTTAAATTGATACAAATTTCATCGTACATTTGAACTCTCAAAGAAACAAAACGAGACGCAAAACTCAGTGAATGTGACGTCTTATTTATTGTCAGCAATTTTTTCCCGCCATTTAAGAGCTCTACGATAATACGGGTAACAAATAGGAGACATATATCTGGAGCACGATAACAGTAATAAATGATAAGCGTATAGAGGAAGTAGGTTGACCATGTACTGGCTTAAGATCTTTATTATAAAAAACGAATTCACTTAAATGTGAATATACAAAATTTAAATACAAAGATTCTTTATTCCTGTAGGCTTTTACAGCACTTTTTAATAATCACATACAGTTTTTGTTCCACATTTTTGAAGCGAAACTTCTTTAGGAAATATTTACGATTGAAAAGCATAATTAGCGTCACGAAGACGTGCAGCGTTTTTATGCTAATTCATTTGAAGGTTGGGTAGTTTTAATATTTACAAAATAACGTGGCATTTTAATTTGCCACTCATCATTTAATATACTATTTTTCATAAAATATATAATAAACATATTTCATGGAATAGAACAGAATGGAACGGAACGGAATAGAATAGAATATTTTAATGACAATTAAATTTCTAACGAATCTTCCTTTTTCCCTGTCTGTAAGTCTCGGTAATAAATATAAACAAGACTTAAAAATTAGTTTGCCAAAGTAGTTTCACTTCTGGCACGTGTACTTTGTACGCACGCACTTTTAATTTTTAGTAATTCATATATTGTACGTTTCGTTTTATTCCACACGTAAAATGAATGGTCGTATATTTATATTTAATAACTTCGCTGTTACTCTTTTTCACTGTTCTTCTTTTTACTACCATCATTAGAATACAATGCCACGGTTTAATCCTTCAAATCATAGTACGATTTCTCAATTAGTTTTCTTTTAATAAAAAATTTAAATTTATTAAGTGTAACTTCTTCTGAAAGTTTGCTATATAACCTTTAAATGAGTTGCTAAGTTTACTTAGCCTATTAGAATATGTAACATACTACAACATGTCATTTTTTAACTGCTCTAAATTCTCTGATGATCAAGTACTTGCGTCATCCGCTAATGAGCTACAGGAGATGTTAAATGTTATGAATAAAGCTTTGAAAGGGAAAGAAATGAAAGTGAATGTAAACAAAATGAAAGTTATGCTTTTTGAAAGAGATGAATCTATAATGAATGGCAATGTTTTGATGGATGGAGAACAAGTGGAAGAGGGGAAAGAATGTCTATACTTGGGATCTAAATTTACAAAAGAAGGAACATGTGAAAGTGATATTGAAAGGTGAGTGATTGAAAGGACTGGCTGTGCATGCAGGAGTGTTAGTGCCAACACTTATGTATGGTAGTGAAAGTTGGGTATGGCAGAAGAATCACACAAGTAGACTAAATGCAGTAGAGATGAGAAAGTTGAGAAGTATGAGTGGATTAAGACTGAGTGACAGAGTAAGAAATGGTGTAATAAGAGAACGTTGTGGTATCAAAGAAAATGTAGTGAGTAAAATTGAGAAAGGTATGCTTAGATGGTTTGGGCACGTAGAGGGAATGAATGAAAGGAGACTGACAAAAATGGACAAGAGTGCTCTGAACCGACGAATTTGTATGAAAGGTTTAATGAGAATGAAAGAAGCGAAGGAGATATGCAAGGATCGTGGCAAGTGGAACGTTGTCTCTGCCTACCCCTATGGGAATGAGGCGTGATGCTATGTATGTCTAATACCATATGACATAATAGTGTGAAAATAGCTGAAATATATCAGTCTGGTAGTTTACATCTGTAAAACAAGGTATTTGTAGCTAGGTATAATAATTTGGAGTAAGTACCAACGAACGGACAATTTTATTAGGATAGTCCTTCGAGCTGTGTCCCGTGAAGTAGTTGTTTTAAGAAAAGTAGTGCTAATTTGTATAAATTCAAATAGTGAAGTAGTTATTAGTATAGTGCAAGTTTTCTATATATAAATAGTGATGAGACTAAAAATTATTAGTTAATGTGAGTTGGTTTTTTTAAATATTAAGTACGGTAACATTTGATGACACACAGGAGATCGAATCTAGTTTATAGTTTCATACACCGTACAACTTCTTTCGTGCATTCTCCAATTTACGTGACACTGGCGATGTAGCGTGTGTTCAATTGTCACATGTGAAAGCCATTAAAAGAATAATCTAGCTTTTGATAACATAGGAAGTACCTAGTACCTCATGTCATTGACAACATGTAACCAATGTATTAATTAAACGAATAAAGATCTTATATTTTCAATACTAATTTATTACAGTATTTGGTAATAGCCAACGTCCATGAATGCATGCATAAAAAGCCTATTCTCATCCCAATCTCAAATGTACATAAAACAATCAAATATGTCGGCAAAATAGCAATGAATAAGTCAGAATTACACTCGTTCCGCTATGAATATCTTTTGTAATAATATGCCATGAGAAATATAGGAAATTGATCGAGATAACAACGTAATAAATGATAAGAGAATCAGCGCGGAAAATGGTATATTGCGTTAGGGCGGCCATGTTGTGACAAAGCGCGGGAACTTTGACGTTTGTGAAAAATTATTACTATTTACGTATTATATTATATTTAATACGTGAAGCAAAAACTTTGTTAACATTTCACGAAAATTAGGGGAAAGCAGGAGGATAGAATTTACTACTCTTATTACTATTTAATTATATAGATAAAACACATTAAATCACGCATAGAGTATATATATGTATTTGTCAATCTCTGACAATTATGTCAAACGCCGTAAGGATAGTTAATGTAAAAAAAGTTTCTAGTGTCATAGGCACTAAGAAGGTTACATTGAAAATTTACTATTGTGTTAAAGTTCCTAAAATAATCCGTGTAACATTTTATTTTTTGTAAATTATTTTATTATAAATTAATTATGGTCGTATTATAGTGTACTTTTGAAAAGTAAGAAAATAATTATAGAGAATAACGAAAAGCTCTCGGTGGTATTCATTTTCTTAGTCTTTGTCTAGTTAAATGGTACGTTGATGCAACTATGTCGGAAATATTCCCGAAAATATCCATAAAAAATGTATAACAGTTAGATGAATTTTTGAGCAGTAAATGAAGAATATACATATATGAAAACTTGCTTTCGACGGCCTCGCTGGCTCAGTGGTGCGAGTATTCGCTTTGCTAGCGGAGGTCCCGGGTTCGATCCCCGGTAGGACGAATTTAGGAAATTGTATTTTCTAATTTGTCTGAGTCTGGACTGGTGGGAGGCTTCGGCCGTGGCTAGTTACCACCCTACCAGCAAAAACGTAGCGTCAAACAAAGAGATTTGTGTTCCGGTACGATGCTGTGTCGAAACCGTAAGGGGTATATCGCCTCTTAACAGATTAGCGCGCTTCCAACTTAGACTATATCATCACTTACCATCAGGTGAGCTCACAGTCAAGCGCTAATCTGTCAGCAATAAAAAAAAAAAAATTGCTGTCCGTCCACGAAAATATTGATTCTTTTAAGAAGAAAAGTGAATTCAAAGCATGCTTAAAAAATAAAAGTAAAAGAGCAGGCTTCATAAAATAACAATTAATTGAGGGGTAATTGTATACGTTTCTATAACAAACTCCCAGAAGTTAAAAATGTCCTATTCTATAATTTGAAGGACAACCTAGAGGATAAAAAGCGTAGGAGAGAATTAATTGCTCTAATCGAAATAGAATATATTGCAATGATGAGAAAAAAACGTGACACCCGACTGGGTTCGTTATGTGCTTTTCCCAAAACAGGACGTGAAGGAACTCGTAACTTTAGATTCTAAGTCGTTCTTTATGCATCGAAAATAAATATATTTTTCGATTCAAAAATGCTGTAATAAACTACTTGAACTACTTGTCTCCTTAAATGAATCGTGGTCGTGGTCGTGGTGGTGATATAAAATCACCAACACTAATAAAAGTTCATAAAGAATTTGTCTCAAGAAAGAATATATACAAAATAGATATCTCTAAGTTTATACGTTAAACGAAAATCCGCAGAGAGAACAAAATGCATGCCAAGCCAATTATAGCGATTCAGCGACTAATGAAAAATAACCCCCATGAATATAAAGCCAACCAGACGCGTCACTCTATTATTTAGCGAAGATACGACGTAAGGTATTGCCTTCGAGGAGTCTTTTATACATCACGACATTTTTATTCATGTGTTTGTTTCTATCCATGTTTTTTGAAGTAAATACTTCTTTAGTGCATGCAGGAGTGTTGGTGCCAACACTTATGCATGGTAGTGAAAGTTGGGTATGGCAGAAGAATCACATAAGTAAAATAAATGCGGTAGAGATGAGAGCGTTGAGAAGTATGAGTGGAGTAAAACTGAGTGACAGAGTCCGAAATACTGTGATAAGAGAACGTTGTGGTTTGGGCATGTAGAGAGAATGAGTGAAAGGAGACTGACAAAAAGATTTATGAGTCAAGAGTGAATGCGAAAGTTGGATGGGGAAGACCAAGGCGAACGTTCCTGGACCAAATCCAGGGCATTTTAAATAAAGGTCAGGTCAAGAGTACTCTAAACCGACGATTTTGTATGAAAGGTTTAATGAGAACGAAAGAAGCGAAATGCAAAGATCGTGGCAAGTGGAAGGACGTGGTCTCTGCCTACCCCTATGGGAAAGAGGCGTGATGCTATATATGTATGTATACTTCTTTAACATCGTTGTGATTTGAAAATCGGTGAAACGAAAAAGCCACAGTAAAAGAGGCGGACATATCAACAACCCAAGGACACGTGCCTCTCGAGGCCACACTAGGGGTGCTATAAAAGAAGCCTAGATCGTGGGTTCGGCACGCATACTTAGTGACTACTTCGGGACATGGACCATTATCTTTGTGATAACCAGTATAGCTTTTGTCATATAGGCAATCTCATTATCGTTTATTAATTATATTATGTAGTTAATCATTGTCATATTCAAGTTTCTAATATCTCAGATTAAATAATTAATCAATATATTTTTGATCTTATAATATTTTTACTGCTGAAGTCCGTTATCAATGTAGTAAGTAGAAACCAATTAACGTGCCACTGCTGGGCACAGGCCTCCTCATTCCGAGGAGCGAGGGTTTTTAGAGCATAGACCCACCACGCTTCTCCACTGCGGATTGGCAGGCATAGTACACAAGTGCACTCTCTATTCCTTCACTCTCATAGTCCGATGTGATGGGAATCCGACACGATCGGAGACAGATCAGGCGCAGGATCGACGGCTTAACGTGCTCTCCGAGGCACGGGGGTGGATCACACCGCCAACTTCCCAACTTCGGGCAAATATTGAGAAAATCTTAATAGAAAACTCAATATCGATTTTTGAATTGTTAGCAATATAGATTTAATGAATGCTCGTCCAAATGTATTCACGTTCTTTCATCTTCTATATGTATTTGTTTTATTAAGTTGTTGTTAAAGGTACTGGTACACGACTAAGTAATACGTCTTATCCATATTATTTAATTAAGTGTGTATTTGTGTACTGTTTGTTGACCCCAATAAATAAAAAAAACAATCATTACTAAAACCTATAATTATCCTCTTGTCCAAATTTTACATTTGTTTATCTTGCAGGCAACTTTTTTGACACACAAGATTTTTTTTATTGCTGCCAGGCTAGTACTTCACTTTGATCACATCTGATGGAAAGTGATACAGTCTAAGTGCGGTAATCTGGTAAGAGGCAATTTACCTATTATCGTTTCTAAACAGCATTGTACTGGAACACAAATCTGTTGAATATAGGTATGTCTTTGCTGATAGGGTCACAGCCTCACCACTAATCCAGACTCAGACCTCTGCTAGCATATTAGTCACGTTCTGGGTGTAATCTCAAAGGCACTTGGCAGAGCAGCTCAGGCCAATATGGCTGCACCTACGACTCGCATCATTTGACCGAGTAATATTTAAATTCTCACTCATTCGTGCAAATTTAAAAAGTTTCAATTCCCTCCCAAAAGTTTTTGAAGTGAAACTTATTTGGGCGCATGATAGTATTTTTTACGAATGAAACGCGTGATTAGCGTCACAAAGATGAGCAGCCTTTTTAATTCACACGTCAAATAAAACACGTGGCATTTTTATTTACATTTCGTCATTTGAAATTTCACTTTGACAATTAAACTCCTAACACATCCTTCTTTTTCCCTCCCTGTGGAAAAGTTTTAAATTTGTACGAATATAATCAAGACGTAATAATTAGCTTGCTAAAGAAGTGTCACTTCTGATACGTGTACTTTGTACGAAATTGCTTAAAGCTTTATATTTTAAAGTACAATAATATCTATATTTGTAACATATTAATGATACTACAGCAGTCTTAATATAATTTTTTTAATCGGAGTCAAGTAAATGATTTCGTTGTAAGTAATGCTCAAATTTATATGTCGTAAAGTGTAAATGTATTTTAAACAAGATATCGTGAATTCGTAATATAGAAATGGCTAGAATTGGCAATTTTAATATAAATTGAGAGTGAGAAGATATATAAATATCGTGAAATTCATACCTGACTCAAAAGTGTCTATAGAAACTTTTATTAAAACTACTAGCTACGAGGTGCCAACAAATACTAGTAAAAAAAGCTAATATTTGCAGAATGTTTCAACTTTAGTAAATAATGTGTGCTTCTCGACAGGTGGGCCTAAAAATGAACACGGATAAGACGAAAGTTATGTCCAATATCCATGTTCCGCTCCACCCAGTCATCGTTGAGAACTCAGCTCTAGAAATTGTTCACGAATACACATACCTGGGACACATAGTCCAGCTAGGTAGGTCCAATTTCGACAAAGAGGTTAGCCGCCGAATCAAACTCGGTTGGGCAGCGTTCGGGAAATTACGGCATCTCTTTTCGTCCAATATCCCTCAGTGCCTGAAGCCAAAGCTCTTCGAGCAGTGCGTGTTGCCAGTGATGACCTACGGCTCCGAAACGTGGTCGGAAAGGGCTATGCTTGGAGTTTCTCTACGTGATCAAATCAGAAATGAGGAGATCCGTAGCAGAACTAAAGTCACCGACATAGCCTTACGAATCGCGAACCTGAAGTGGCAATGGGAGGGCCACATAGTCCGACGGACCGATGGACGTTGGGGCCCGTAGGTGCTGGAGTGGCTACCCCGCACCGGGCGGCGCAGTGTAGGTAGATCCTCCACAAGGTGGACCGATGACATAAACCGGTAACCGCTGGAGCCAGGCGGCGCAAGATCGGGCCTTGTGGGTATCATTTCGTGAGACCTATGTCCAGCAGTGGACTTCCATCGGTTGAAGCGACGACGACGACGACGAAATAATGTGTTCAAAACTTATGCGGAACGAAAAGAGTTCGTAGTATTTTAATTGCGATCAGAAATTGTTGGTTGGAATTTCTAAACGACGGGACGAACGTCAAATGTTTGACAGGTAGAAGTGGTTTCCAAGGGTAACCGAATTTGTTGTATTTATTTCATTTGCCAGGAGTTTTGACGGCCTCGCTGGCGCATTGGTGCGAGTATTCGCTTTTCTAGCGGAGGTCCCGGGTTCGATCCCCGGTAGGACGAATTTAGGAAATTGTATTTTCTAATTTGTCTGAGTCTGGACTGGTGGGAGGCTTCGGCCGTGGCTAGTTACCACGCAAAAACGTACCGCCAAACAAAGAGATTTGTGTTCCGGTACGATGCTGTGTAGAAACCGTAAGGGGTATATCGCCTCTTAACAGATTAGCGCGCTTCCATCTTAGACTGTATCATCACTTACCATCAGGTGAGATCACAGTCAAGCGCTAATCTGTCAGCAATAA
>JACTOM010000924.1:2586859-2603398 GCA_015832385.1 Elymnias hypermnestra | reverse complement strand
GTAATCTTGCAACTTATAATACGATTTTTCTATCAACTTTCTTTTAACAAAGACTTTGAATTTATTAATTGACATCTTTAGAACGTCTTGTGGGAGTTTATTATAGAAACGTATACAGTTACCCTTAAATGAGTTGTTAATCTTATGCAGCCTACTAGAATTACAACTCCATTGACATATTCGGTGATAAATTATATACCTTCAAAAATAAAATTATAAAAACATTTAGAAACACCAATCATTAAGTCGCACTAACTTAATGTTAAATTACGTATTTTCCTTATTTTTTTGCTTTTTTCATTACTTTTCTTATTTTACTTTATTTTTCTTTACTTACTACATTATGTTTATATAAATGTTTGTACGATCTATTGTTATTACATGTTTTGCGCTACCTTTATGTATTTTATAGTTTAAGTTTCTGTACATGTAATTTTGTTGGTGGTCCAAATAAATAAATAATATATAAATTAATTTATTATTCGGCATCTTTTTGACCTATTCTACTTAAACCTATTTATACATTTACTACTTACTATCTACTTGTTCTATTAAATCTAAACTATTATATATGTTAACTGGGTCTTATTCTACACCTATGTTCTATGATGGCTTATTTTAATAAAGTGTATGTACAATTGATTATATCTGTATTTTACCGGGGATACCGTGTGGTGTTGTAGCTACCTCCATCCGAAATACAACTACATTACTGGATAGCTGAAGGATCAAAGAATTTATTAAGCTAAGTTAGTTGTTTTATATAGAAACTGTTACCTGTTACGAGACAACAAATGACCGTGTCTATAACACAGCCATAACCCATTTTTTATTTTACTTATGAGTCTCTTATGAGACTAAGTCAATCCATCGTATCATATCGTTAACCAACTCCTCATTAAAACATTATAGTTAATTTTTTTTTTAATTTACACAGTAATTTTTCCTAACGGGATGGTGCGGATAAAATGCTTTGAAAGGAATCAATATCCCTTAGGTTATATGTATTTATTTTTTAGTTATGCACTCAATATATAGCTCAGGATAACTTTTAAGATCTTCAAAATTTAATTTTATACCTCAAATCAATCTACTACAAAGATATGGATTTATTTCAAATATAACGCCTTTTTATACAGAATTTGCGACTTAGAACGGTGCCGTCAACATCAGTGCTCAGTTAAACCACTTATATCCAGCCGAAATCCACCCCAATCCGGTTAAAACCGGCTAAATCCGTATTAATAGTCTGTCAAATAGACGCCGGGGGGTTCCGACACCTGCGCCCCTTTTGCCCCTGCCTTTTTAATCATTTAGTACGTGTTTATTATTTTTGTTTTGATATTAAACATGGAGTGGATACAGAGCCCCTTCGGCTAAATCTATGAACAATTGCATGCCTTTTTTTTAATGTTTTGTTAACAGGTTTGAACTTATAAGGCTTTTATTTCACGTTTTCTGTTAAACAGAAAACTACACCACCTTTCCAGTAAATATGAGAAAATATAGTACAAAAGAGTATAAAGTTTAAGTTAGTTTGTATTTGTGCCTATCAGTGAAAACTACTATCATTGTATTAATTATATTTAAATTTGTTTTCTAAAATCAAATAAGATATTACCAATGCAAAACAAGCGGTAAATTATCTATTATTAGGTTAGCCTGTTTCCATGTTAGAGTGTATTTGATAATACACTGCTTTACCATCAGATGAGTTATATCAGTATAAGTCTATTTCTGCCTACGTACGCAATTTTAAAATAAGTATGCGGTTAAAACCTAATTCGTTGAAATAAAATATCACTTAAAAAATTAACGATTAGAAACCTCGAAACATTGAAGAAGTACAATAAAAAATTTCTATTATTTATAATTGATTTTACTGCCTAAAATTATAAGTACTAAACTGAGTTTTCAATATGAAATATGGCGGTCATTTGAACCTCAAAGTTGCCGCGAAGACAAAAGGTACCCGATTTTTACTGTCGCCAAAATTGCGGTGGGATCTAAATACCTCTGGTTGCAATATAACAATTAACCACTACCGTAAAGTAAATATGAATAGAGTTATAAAACCATTTCTCCCTTCGGCGGTCATAGACACGTTAGTTACGCTTTTAAATTGACAAAATAATTTTTGTATTGTTGAGTGTCCTTGACGATGAAAATGGCGGGAACAGATTGACAGGCGGCCATGATTGTTTTGTAAAGAAAGTAGGTTTTTTATAGTGTCAACAGGCTTTTTTAGTATCCGTGCACACGAAGAAGTATTTATTTAAATAAGTTCACTGTTTGAATTACATAATTATAAGATAATTATTGTTATTTAAAATTTGGCTTGTCTTATAATGATTCACGAACGAAAGAAGTGAACATGGTAAAAGCAAAGCATCATCGCACATAAATAAATGGTTAAGAAATATATAGAAAAACGTCATTCACATACACAGATATTATTGAACTATTATAATTGTTCTGTAAAAAGTATTTTAGCAAAAAATGCAATGTGTTTGTTTTATCCGTTTACAGCAAAAATTGTTATATTGCTGGGCATGGGCTGTGGAATTAAATATGAATGCATTTTCCTGGTGACATAGTCAACAAACTTTTCTAGGAGAAAGCAATTTTGTCCTTAGAAAACGGAAAATCCAAGGACTGCTTTTATGCCATTAGGCTGAACGGCAATATTTATACAGTTATGTTGGTATCATAATAGATTGCTAAAAAACTTTACGATAATAAACATCTCAAACCAATATTAAAATACTTTTTGAGCAAAACAAATATAATTCATAATGTTTATAAAATTAAAGCTAAGTATTAAAAAATAAAATGTACTGATAAATCACTATTCAAATATATATGTATATTTAAAGTAGTTAAGTTGGTACCTATGTTGTGATAATATGGTGCATAAAAAACTTTACCAGTTTCACGTACGTTGAGTAAAATTTTCACGTCTGTAAAAAGTTACCCAAAAAAGAATTGAATCTAATGGTAGAGAAAATTTTGTAATAACATGAAAAGAGAGAAGAGTTATAAGGCGTTTTTAGAGCGGGCGAACAATAATCGCAGGTTTCCGAATTAAGCTCTCTAATATGCATGTTATTACTTTATTATCTATGGTACAGCTTACCTTGAAGAGGGAGCGCGACAGTACGATTAAATGGAGGATGGGAAGCAACAACCTCCCATTCTAGAGGGGGGCGTTGAGATTATATTTTAATGCAATAATTCTACGTGATCATACCGCGTTTACGAGTCTTGTAAGATATACATGAGATAAGATTTAAAAGTTAAATCCTTTATATTTTCGTTGGGAAATTCACTTGGATATCCGCACTGACATGGTGTAATGGTACGAGTACTCACTTCGCTAGCAAATTCCTTCGGTTCGATTGCTGGTTGGGGTGGCAACGCAGAGGATACCACCGTCCATGTGAGCGGGGGTTTGAATTGGGTGTGGACTGTATATAGCGATGTGGTTTAAATAGAATGAAGAGAAATAAATTTAGAATTTAGTCAGGTGTCCGCGTAAAGGGTGAAATTGATGAAAGGGGAAAGAAAGGAATCGCATGCACGTACCTGGAGTGTCAGGCTCTCCTGCTCCTTCCCGAAGTAGTATTGTGCACGGGCGTGGATGCGGCTGCGGTGAACACTATCACTATTCTTACACGGCCAGAGACTCAATCCTTCAATAGTTCGTGCGGTTATATATCTTCTAGACGAAGATACGCGGAACACGACTTGTCGTGGCGGATGCATCAGCGAGTATCTGCATGCGAGGGAAATGGTAGGGTACTTGGGGAAAATGTTACGCAGCACCGTCAAAATATAAAAAAACCAAAGTCAAAAGTAGCAACACCACTGGTATTAGGAAGTTGTACTTTGTAATTTGAATTAATCTAGTCTGGTGGGAGAGTTCGGCAGAGGCTAGTAACCATCTTACCAGAAAAGATATGTAACAAAGCAAAAACGCGTTGCTACCTTAGACTGTATCCTACCACGAAATGTTTAGGAATCATGTTTGATGAACGTTTTTAAAATTTTACATCACGTCGCCGCTAAAACTTTAATCAAACATATTAACCTATCTTTGGCACAATTAATTCCAAGTTATTGTATACCAGTATGGGGTGGAGTTACCAAAACAACAGGTGAATTTAAAGTGGTGTACTGTAACCTTAACGATATCTTACAAATAAACTCTATGAAGCTGGAGGTGTTTTGTCAGTCAGGAAAATATACATTATAAATTTAATTCTGAGGTTGCTTAAATCTCTTGCATACAACCTTCAAAAATTAGGTAAGAGAAGGACATTTAAAGTTTTAAAGTTCTGCAATTAATGCTAGGTCTGAATTTGCATCTCGTCAGTACGACACACAATCGACATATTTATATAATACAGTAAATAAAACGTTAAACATCTATCCTATGAATATTTATAAATGAAAAAAAGAACTTTTCGAATGGTTATTATCACTAAGCAACGAGGACTCGGAAAATCTTTTGAAAATTATTTTATAGTTATACGTATTTGCGCTCACACTCAAAGAACACATATTACATACAAAAAAACACACACCTACACATAATTAGGATTAAGGATTAATAAACTTGTTATTTGGAACAGCGAGACGCTCTAACACAGGTATTGCTATACTTAAAAGAAGGTCTCAACCCCCATGAAATGTATAGTAAACAAATGTATTCAAAGTATTTGTATTTGTATCATCATTTACCATCAGGTGAGAATACAGTCAAGCGCTAAACTGTTAGGAATAAAAAACGTTTTTCCCAGGTCACAGGCTCTATTCTGATTTCCGACAGAATGCGTCTGTTGATGGTTATGAGAAAAACTAGACGTACTGAAAACTTTAATCGCTTCGAAATCGAAAGGCAAATAGTTAAAACATCAGTAGATATTTAATTAAACTATAGATTAAATTGGATGATAGTCTTTAAACAGCAAGTCTTATTCCATTGAACAACTCTGAGTATAATCGGTGAACTAACTTTTAAAGTCAAGGCACGTGATGGCATTCTAGAAGATTCCTAAGGGTTAAGAAACTCTATTAAATAATTTACCGCCTGTTCATCTATCGTTACATATAACTGTCTCAATTGATCGATATTTAAAACCTGCCTTTTTAATTTTAAAGAAAAATATGGGAAAAGTAAAAAATCAACCTTCACATTATTGCATTTCAAATTTGGGGCACATCGGTGGAAAGATTTCAAATTCGTATGTGTAGAAATAATTTCCATGTTATATACATCTATATATTAATACGTGACGCTAAACTTTGTACCCATTTTTACGACACTTGCGCGGGCAGAAGAGTGTAAAATTTATCACACTTATAGTTTATATAGAGAATGCTAATATTTTATTTAAATTATGCATAAAAACACATTTAATTAGTAAAAACCACATTACACACGTATACAGAGTACGTATATATCAATCGCTGACAAATATGTCAAACGTCATAAGGTTCCATTAAAAAAAGTTTGTATTGTCAAAAACACTAACGAGGTTACATTAAAAAAGTTACAATGGTGGTTAACTTAAAATTAATAATTTTCTACGTAACTTTGCTAAATTCTTTCTTTTATACGAAACTATTCCTGATTAAGCACAACACAAAAAGAATTTAGCAAACGATGAAACAGTTTCTACAAAAACATCCTTTGCTGAGAAGTTTTGTATCATTAATTAAATTATCGAAATATATATATCAAGTTATTTTCACACATGAAACATGTGATTATAGAAGTATACTCTTTGATAACAGAACTTTAATAATGTTCAAATTTATAATTTAAATTAATTATGTATTAATATCGACCACTAGTTGTACATAAATAGGTTATAAAATTACACTTGTTGTACCTTTTGATACACACAATGTAAGGTTTACTAGGTATTTATTTAATATGGTCAACAATAAAGGATACATCTGTATATATTTTTATGTCTTGGGATTCATTTAAATACTACAAACTCGTGTGCGCCAGCAATCAGGGGCGTTGAAGATTAAATTTGTCGAAATACGCCGAGGTTTCCACGAACTGTACACTTCTGACAAAAGTAACGCTTTCAAACAAATTCTAGCTTAAATGATACGTTTTAAACATTGCACGAATAATTACGAATTAATAAAATATTCTTAGTTTAATGGGCATATATTAATAGCGAATATTGCTTAAATATTTAGCGAAAATTACAGCACGACACTATCTTCTTGTGTTATACTTCTAATAAAGTGTTATTATTTTCATAATGTTGTGTATGGAACCCACTATAATAGTTTAAGAACAAAAATGTTTTGGACAGCTATGCTATTTTCCCCTTTTCTTATTGCTGACAAGTTAGCTATTGAGTGCGACTATATTTGATGTGAGTGGTGATACAGTCTAAGACGGAAGTAAGTTTAATGGATAACAGGCAATTTACCTCTTATGGTTTCTCACACTTGACTTGCTTTGCGGTATGTTTTCTGGTGGGGTAGTAACTAGCCACGGCCAAAACCTCCCCAACAATCCGGGCTCGGACAAATTAGAATATACAGTTTCCTAAAACTGCCTTATCGGGGTTCGAACCCGGGAACTCTGCCAACAAAGCGAGTAACTAATGTTTTAGGACAAGGAATATCATATAAAAGGCTAGATAGGAGTAGTGTTAGACATTCGAACCTGTAGATAATAGATCTGTACGGCCCTGGATAGTAGTTCTGTGTGAGGCTCTGGGTTTTATGTTTTTGGGAGGCCCTGAAACAAGAGTTGCGATATCAATGTCCTGGACGGCAGCAACCCTTCTAGCGAGTGATCCACCGTGGGAGCTGAGGGCGGAAGTCCTCATGGCTGCTTACCACTGTAGAGTAGCCGCGGGAATTAGAGGGCAATTATTCTGATTACGACGGGGTTAGGAGGGTCCGAGTTCTATCCAACAGAGCCGTGACCCAAAGCCGTGGGGACGATTCGCCCTCATCTGGAGAAATGGCTAGGCTGAGGACATGGATCACTTTCCTATAGATTGGTACATGTGCTTAGCAGTCATGGTTACTGCGGCAAATATCTGTTCCAAATTGTAGGACGTGAAAGATCGGCCATCTGCCACGAGTGTGGTGCTCCTGTAGACATTGTGCACGATACGGTAGCCGAATGTCCAGCCAGGAGATCTCAGCGATATATTAAGACGTCGCTGATCGGTACTGACCTCCCGTCAGTGAGTAGGCTTGAAGAACGGCCATCATCTAGCTAAAGGAGACACGGCAAAGGGAGAAAGTGAATGTCGTTGAAACACTCCAGTCCCGACGGAGGAGAGTAGGAATCTTCTTATAGAGAATTCGTGAGCCGGCTTCCACCGGCGAGCCAGTGACGAATGCCTTAACGAACCTCTAGCTCCCCATGCACGGATGACGACGGGTCCCGCTGGGTTTTAGTGGGTATTCTAGTTCTGCTGGCAAGTCCCAAACTACGTACGAAAATGCAATACCCAGCGTCAAAAAATCATCTAATTACAACTATCAACACAAGTGAGGCGAAGCCTCGGCAAGAGTAAGACCTATTGCTCTACATGTCACGCCCATAAGGTCACACTGAAGTCTTATAAAAGAGGACGTTTTTGAGACTCACAATAATGCTGGACTACGATGAAAGATGAATCACACTTTATCATTTTTTAAAGATGAATTATGAAAATTTAACAAAACTCAATAGTTTTGTAAATAAATACACCAATGTGTATGAGAAGTATAATTAATAAAAAATAAAGTCAAAACTTGTGAGCAGTGTTGTACAGCTACCATGGAATAATATTCAATTATTAAAACAATAATACTCTCTCACAGGCCGCTTGGGACTACCGCCATCTACACGACGCTTAGCTGAGTTAGCCATTGGGAATATTTTCGCCTCTAATCTTCCAAACTGGACGATTAGCATTTTTAATCAGATCAATGTCTCAATCACTACAACTACTGACATTCTTCAATTAAATAAAGCGTTCCTATTGAAAAGATGCCATTTTAACCGATTTATATCAAACTAAACACTTAAAAATTAAAAAATAAAGATATACCGTTTATATGTATCCTGCCATCTATTGTTAAGTAGTAATTTAAAAAGGGTGATTTATCTATTCAAATATAGATGTCGTTGTTAAATTTTAAAAGGACCTATTATAGGCTTTTTTTATAAACTGGCTGGTCAGCTCTTTGTCATTTCAGACCCTTGTCATTCCAAATCCTTCACTTATGTAACGAAACGCAGCAACAATTTCACATCAATATTCGGAATCATCAAACGAACAAATACACCTATGAAGTAATCAAGGATTATAGCTTCAATTATTTATAATATCTCTTATCAATATAGTACAATATTTTAAAACATTTTTTTTATTTATTTCTTATTACTTTATTCAAGTTTATTATTCACACCAGTCTGCACATTTATCAACGACATTTTTGCAACGAAAAATTTTCTAAAGTAGATATAAAAAAAAATTTAGCCTTTAAACGTGAGAGTGGCACGACTGATTTGGCTAATTTTGGCATAGAATTATTCGTGGAAGTCCAGGGAACGATTAAATGGTGAGTAAATTATTTATTTATTTAGTATTTATTGTACATACTTTATTTCGTTTGGTTTCTTTGTGTTTTTGTTTGTTTGTGTCCGTCCGGGTCTCCGCTGAAAACCAGCGTTGGGACGAAATCCCAGCAATCGCTGAGCGGTGTTTCCTTTTTCGGCATCACATTTTTTTTCTGCGGCTACTTTACTTGTTTTATGTAAGTGTGATGTAAAAAATAAAAGGTTATTATTATTATTATTAAATGTGAAAAAAGCTTGGAAGGTAGTAAAAAAAAATCCGTTTTGAAATTTCAAATGTAATTATCATCTAATTAATTTATTTATTGATTCGAAATCGGTAAAAAGTTGGCCGAGTCAGTTAGTTATTATTATATCATTTCTTATTTCTATGTATCATTATATATTAATGTACTTTGCTGTAACAAAACGCAGTAACCAAAATAAAAAATAATAAACTGTCAGCTGTCATTTAAATTTGAAGTCAAAAAGCCGATTTGTTATGATTACACATAATACTAAAATTACTTCATATCCGCATTTACTGTAAATTACTATGGTTATGTAAGAACAAATCTGTAAATTTATTAAAATGGAGCAAGTTTACGCGCTCGGAGTGTGTTGCATAGAGTTCATTCAATACTGGTACGAAATAATAGGAATATTGATTAGTAAAGTCCGCAATGCATGTTTTGCTCATTAGTTGTAAGTTTTGAATAAAATTTGCATGACATGAATATATTACCAAAAAACCATTATCTAACGGAATGACTGCTTATTATTGGGGAAGAACTAAAATCTTTATAGACAGTAATTGTCGTTATATATGTTTTGTTAAATAATTACATAGAAATACGACATGGTATAATAATTTCAAGTTAATCAATTCCATAGTACGTTGTTAATTTTTTATTGATTTCTACGAAATTAAGGTCCTATGTTCAATGTTTTTTTTGCAATTGTGCTATGATCGCACCTGATGTTAAGTGATGAGACTGTCTAAGATGGAAGTGTGCTAATCTGATAACAGGCAAACTACCTCTTATGGTTTCTACACAACACTGTACTGGAACACAAATAAATTGTTTTGCACTATGTAAGACAAATTTGAAAATGTAATTTACCTAGTGGAGGATTGAATCTGGAACTAAAGCTAGCAAAGCGGGAAGTTGCACTATTGAGCCAGTGAGGCTGTTAATGTATTTTTTTTAAATTACTAGTTTCTTCATGACATTTACACCAATTTAGAATTTAAATTTAATGAAGAATAATATTTTTAGAGTTTATATATTTTATATATGGAACTGGGTTCTAGTCCTTAACTGAATTAAGTGCCAGTTTATTTTGTGATCAATGCAGAATTAATTACTTTTTCTTAATATTGATTATATTTTAAGAATTTATAGTTCTGTACACTTTTGTACAATAGAGTATTCTATATTGTATTTTTTTTTTAAGAAAACTACTGAGTTTGCTATGACTAGATAAGTATATAACTATTAATGTAATTGTGAAATTTGTTAAAAAATATTGAACTAGCACCTGTTTTATTTTAAGAGGTAATGATGTATTATAACTGAATTATTTGTCTGTGTCTTATGAGAAAAGTATTAATAAGAGTAATTAGTGAAAACTTTTCAGTTGGTCCTCCAATTTGTAAATTAGAAAGAAAAAGACAAATATTCTTGTCACATCATTATGCAAACACACCTCCTTTATTCTAAATTATATCAGTTCAGTGAAATAAACAAATCCATTTTACTGTTACATACTCATAAAAATAAAATAAGTGCTGAGTGTTTTTATTACATAGCAGGTAAATGGTAAAATCTTGGCAAGGTTAATAATTTGTAAATTTTACATTAAATAAATTTAATATTCTTTATTTGAGTAGACTCAAAAAGCACTTTTGAATTACAAACAACATCAGACAAACTAAAGACTATTTAAAAGTGCTTTTTGAGCCTACTTGAATTGTCTTTAGTTTGTCTGTTGGTAAAAGTTCTACCACCGGTTCGGAAAGTTGATTCCACTGACAAGAAACCAGAAAGAAACTAAATGGTTACTCTTTTAAATATAGTTTTATTAGTTTTAATGTGTTTAGCAACCTTTTTCACCCTAAAACATGGCATCACAAGTTTGCTTTTATTTCTTGTATTAAAATTAAGTATTTCACTTTTTTTGGTTTATAAATGAATGTTATTACAGATATATAAAATGTTATTTAATATATATTGCGACGGTACTCTGAGAATTAATGGTTCTTTGAATTTTTCGCTTAAGGAAATGCGAGGTCCGACTTCATATATGGCACATATTGCTTTGTAATATTAAGATTTCAATTTCAATGTCCGCCATCTCACCCCTTAACTGAATGCTGTAATTGAATGTTTATATAGCAATTATGAGGTCCTGGGTTCGAGTCCCAGGTTGGGCCAATTCAAAAATGGATATTGAGGTTTCTATTTAGATTTTCTCAATATTAGCCCGAAGTTAGGAAGTTGGCGGCGTGATCCACGCCTCGGAGAGCACGTTAAGCTGTCGATCCTGCGCCTGATCTCTCTCCAGTTGTGTCGGATTACCGTCACATCGGACTATGAGAGTGAAGGAATAGAGAAGAGAACACTTGTGTACTATGCCTGCCAATCCGCAGTGGAGCAGCGTGGTGGGTCTATGCTCTAAAAACCCTCTCTCATAAGAGTGAGGAGGCCTGTGCCCAGCAGTGGGACGTTAATGGATTTCTACTTACCTTTTTATAGCAATTCTTGTGATTGGACCTTAAATAAGTTGCGATTGGATTGAGGGTAGAATGAATTTCAAGCCTGCTTTTCAGTGGCTACAATTACATGCATCTATAAGACCATACAGATTAAAATTGAGCATTTACATTTAATAAACAAATGAAATAATTAAAGCCTACCTTTTCATTTTCCCTTATGAATTTCAGGTTTGAAGACTGGAGTGGCTGTATTGAGGTAGTAAATCATTTCGCCAATCCGCATTATGTACTGGAAGTGTTGTTCCCGCTCATCTCCATTGTGGACTCAGTGTTTGCCACTCAGCTCCTTCTTGTCTTGTCATTTGGAGGCTGGTTGAATGGGCTCATGAAGTGGTAAGTTGTTAGACAATCTATTAGTTACTTTTACCATTTGATTGCCTCATTGGTCTAGTGGTTAGCATGTTCGACTACAGACATGAGGTTCTGGGTTCGAGTCCCAGGTCGGGCCAATTAAAAAATCAATATTGAGTTTCTATTAAGATTTTTTCAATATTTGCCCGAAGTTGGGAAGTTGGCGGTGTGATCCATCCCCGTGCCTCGGAGAGCACGTTAAGCCGTCGGTCCTGCGCCTGATCTCTCTCCGGTCGTGTCGAATTTCCGTCACATCGGATTATGAGAATGAAGGAATAGAGAGTGCACTTGTGTACTATGCCTGCCAATCCGTAATGGAGCAGTATGGTGGGTCTATGCTCTAAAAACCCTCGCACCTCGGAGTGAGGAGGCCTGTGCCCAGCAGTGGGACGTTAATGGGCTGCTACTTACTTACTTAGCGTTTGACTTCTGTGCGAATGCGATAGATTAGCCAAGCTGTGATTGAGTCTACTGGGAGTAGCCTATCCGCAACCAGATGACTTTAACAGCTTCCACCTTAAGCCTAGGAGATTGAATGATGGGACATCATTCAATCTCCTAGGGGACAATGATGGGACATAATCTTCAACATTATAATGTACCTTTTGTTTTTTGATTACTAGGTTTTAGCATTAAAACCATTGTCGACGTTTTCTAATCAGAAGCCAAGGCCGTAAATGCTAGTGTTCCGCAAGGGTCAGTGCTGTCTCCTACACTTTTCATTCTGTTTAACAATGACATGTTGCAAATCCGCAACATTCATTGCTATGCAGCTGATAGTACGGGAGACGCCTGTTTTAATGGCCATTCCCAGCTCTTCCGCACAAGCTGAGGAGTACAGGCGCATTCTAATAACAGAAGTTGAGACTACATTGGCGCAAGTCTCAAATTGGGTTACGAAGAACATTGTACAATTTAATTCAACTTTGACTCCAGTGTGTCTTTTTACAGCCAAAAAAATCCATTCAGCCTAGCACCATGCTTTCAAAAAGTTTTCTTTATCGCTTCCAAACGTGTTGGGAGTCGATATTTCTAATGAAGGCCAATTCCATGATCATTTGGAAGGCAAAGCCAAATTGGCTTCCAAAAAACTCGGAGTGCTCAATATCAATGCTCTTGTACAAAAATTGCGGCTGCATCTAGAGAACTGCTCTCATCTGTGGTTATGAGCATTCCAATATCAATTCCGTTCATTAGTACGGATACAAATTTGATGAAAATTGTCGACGATCCTCAATTAACATCTAACTTGGAAACGCTGGAGCACCGTAGAAAAGTTAGTTCTCTATGTGTTCTGACACGGAATGTTCTGAGGAGCTATTTAAGTCAGTATCACCGTCTCGGTTCTACGATCGCTCAGTTCGAAAGAATAGCAAATTCCATCCACATTCAACAACTTGGATGTGTGGCGTTCAGACACAGGTCGTTTCATCACTGCATCAGGTGACCCAGCTAGCTCTACTACAAAAAAATATGTGTCTGGGAATAAGAAAGAAGGAAAGCATAAAGCGTAGGGGCGTAGGGTTCTCCGCCGATATTGTCATTATTGGCAACCATAATTCCACACTGTGGGCGCTTGTTGGGTAACGTTGGTGCAATCACTCTACTAATTAACTCAGATTATAATGTTCCCGATATCAATTTACACAAACTCATCAATAATAATAGCTAGGAACGCGACAGTTTCAATAGTCGATCGCTCCGGCGGACCGCCACTCGTGAACTACCGAGAGACGCGCCGAACTGCCACTTATTGACTCTGACTCACGCCGACACATAGATGGCGCCCGCGTTCCACAGACTATTGCACTCCGACATATATTTAAATGAAATTTTTACTACGTAAATATTATGCACGGTAAAATCTATATCAATCCTCTTGTTAATAATAAATATATTTATTTTTGTATAATTTATAGTATTATGACCAAAATTTTAGGTTGCTCCTAGAAGACAGACCGTACTGGTGGGTGAGGGAAACCACATACTATGCAAACACTGCGCGTCCAAGCTTGCTCCAGACATCCCAATCTTGTGAGACAGGCCCCGGGAGTCCCTCGGGACACACTGTCACAGCAGCCTCTGTGTTGATACTGGCCATAATGTGGACTTCCCATGTTTATAATGATAGGTAAGGTCTATTTAAATATTTGTACTCAGTCTAGAATTACACAGGTAGTATCTCAATCAAAATAAATTTTTGTTTGTATTTAAGACTATTTTTATCTTAGACAAGAAAGCTAGTCTTTTTAATTGCACTATAATATAATTTAATAATTAATGAATGATGAGATGATGATAATGAGATTATTATCATATATTAAAATTTGAAATTCGCCCAAACCTATAACATACATAGCATCACGCCTCATTCTCTTCGGGGTAGCCAGAGACAACGTCCTTCCACTTGTCATGATCCTTGCATATCTCCTTCGCTTCTTTCATTTTCATACAAGTTCGTCGGTTTAGAGTACTCTTAACCTGGCCCTTTTTTTAAATGTCCTGGATTTAGTCCAGAAACGTTAGCCTTGGTCTTCCCCTTCAAACTTTCGCATTTCACTCTTGACTCATAAATCCTTTTTGTCAGTCTCATTTCATTCATTCTCTCTACATGCCCAAACCATCTAAGCATACCCTTCTCAATTTTAGTCACTACGTCTTCTTTTATACCACAACGTTCTCTTACCACACTATTTCTTACTCTGTCACTCAGTTTTAATCCACTCATGCTTCTCAACGCTCTCATCTCTACCGCATTTATTTTACTTTTGTGATTCTTCTCCCATACCCAACTTTCACTACCATACTATAGGGTGTAAATTTAGAGCAACCTTAGTGTTGACAGTTACAATATTGATGTTATGGCATTTTCGTACATTGGGAAGTAACTTATTGTATATTTTGATAGCCATAACGCAGATGCTTTTATTAAAAGAATGTGGTTTTATGAAGGGGATATCAATAATGTTGTTCATTAGTTTGTACAACATCTTTAAACCTAGGTATTTATTATGTGCCAATGTAGATTTATTGCAAAATTTCAATTTGTCTGCATAGTATATGGCAAGCGGAGGCAATCAATACACCAATTTACTTGTATAAACTCATTTAATAAATTAAAGTAACTTTCTCAATATTCAAAATTTCACAATTACTTAAAACACTGTTATCACAATTGAAGGACACACGACAGAATGATTTACTGAATACATTAACTAAAACCAGCCTATTTATAGCACTGGGCTTGCACCTGCTACATCTGGTATAATTGCAATATTCAACAATATAATAAAGTCCCATGGTAAAGGTAAAAAGGTAAGTAGCAGCCCATTAACGTCCCACTGCTGGGCACGGGCCTCCTCACTCATATGAGAGAGGGTTTTGAGAGCATAGACTGCTGGATCTGGTCTGGATCACACCTCCAACTTCCCAACTTCAGGCAAATATTGAGAAAATCTTAATAGATAACTCAATATCCATTTTTGAATTGGCCCGACCTGGGACTCGAACCCAGGACCTCATGTCTGTAGTCGAATATGCTAACCACTAGACCAATGAAAAGTACCATGACACCGGTATAATTACAATATAAAAATCACAACATCTGGTATAATGACATTTAGTATCATGACTAACTATTAATTAAACATTTAGCTTAGGTTTTAAGCAAATAACAACCCATCTAAAAATTTCGTTTTTATTTTCTCTATTCGTTATTTAGGTCCGATTTCGCGACGTAGATTCTCATCTTCCCCATATTTCCACTGAACGGAGAACTACGCCATTAACACCAACGGCAGCAGATAGTATAAATATCTATTTATTGTAGAAAATGGGATTTCTGGTGGTGGAAACACGCCATGTACCCGCTGTTTGCAACTACTCTCAGCTCGGTTATGGTGTCCAGGATGTTTGTGGCAACACATTTCCCCCACCAGTGCCTTCTGGGAGCAATAATGGGTAAATAAATAGCATCTTTTCTTTATCATATACAATAAATATAAAATAATAGGTAATAAAAATTAAAAAAAAATGAAAAGTGCGTGCGTACAAAGTACACTTCAGAAGTGAAACTTCTTTGGCAAACTAATTTTTAGGAATATATTTGTCATTAAAAGTTTCAAAAATTAATACAAAGAATTTATTGAAACCTCAAATGACGAATTCTTAATAAAAATGTCACGTGTTTTTGTCAATATTATAAATTATTAATCAAGTTTTCTTTTTGAATTTAATATTTATGAAATAGTTTTACTTTATATTTTATGAGAAATAGTAAAGTTATTAGAAATAGGCAAATTAAAATGCCACATGTTATTTGTGAATATTAAACTACCTAACCTTTGAACGAATTAGCATAAAAAACGCTGCACATCCTCGTGACGCTAATCACGCGTGTCATCCGTAAAATTTTTACCCTCATTAAGGCGCTAAAGAAGCTTCACTCCTATGAGTTAAGAGACTTGCGCCCAACAGTGGCAAGTTAATAGGCTGCTATTTACCTTATAAGGTAAGTAGCAGCCCATTAACGTCCCACTACTGGGCACAGGCCTCCTCACTCCGAGGAGCGAGGGTTTTTTAGAGCATATAACCACCACGCTGCTCCACTGCGAATTGGCAGGCATAGTACACAAGTGCACTCTCTATTCCTTCACTCTCATAGTCCGATGTGACGGGAATCCGACACGACCGGAGAGAGATCAGGCGCAGGACCGACGGCTTAACGTGCTCTCCGAGGCACGGGGGTGGATCACACCGCCAACTTCCCAACTTCGGGCAAATATTGAGAAAATCTTAATAGAAAACTCAATAT